>PQXI01000375.1:0-24172 GCA_004786145.1 Botrytis paeoniae | reverse complement strand
ATTGATCCGTATGATCAATCCTCAAGCCAATCTTAGATCTTACTACTTATTCCTATTATTCTATACTCAAAGTGACCAAGTGACGTAGCTATCCTCCGTAATATTTATCCATTTGTTTGTGGATGGAATATAGTGCTGAGCTGGTATTTCATCTTGAGATAAAAACAGAAGATTAATCAAAAGTTACTAGTGAACATTATTCCTCTATTCAATACAATTCCCTTAGGAATACTAAGTTTGAAAAAAACTTCGGATCATATCAGGGATACTAGCTCAATAATATCGATTGTCTTATAATATAATATGTATCTCGCTATCTTCATTAGTCGATCTATTACTATTAAGATGCTATTGAAGGGTTGCTTTTTGTTTTTCGCATTTTCTATAGGTAGTAGCCCTGTCACAAAATCCATAGAGATTTCGGCCCACGGTCGGATTGGTTATGGCAGGCTATCTAATTCCCTGTATGGTTTGTACCTCCTGGATTTGTATCTTTGATAGGAATCATATTCTTTTATATACTTTATAGTATCTTCCCGTAGATTATTTCAAATATAATTTCGCTTTAATAACTTAATGATTTTATCTCTTCCAAAATGACCTATCAATAGGTTGTTATAGTATAGCCGGAGTAGCTCTGCTTTCAATATAATGTCTCTAGGGATTAGAATTTGATTATTTATATATAGTATACTATTTTTAAGAATATATTTTTTTTGTTTCTTAATAATAGCTTTAATTTTGATATATTCCTGATCTACTCCCTGAGCAATCTATATAACTTCCAATAGTAGCTTTGTTCTAGTCTTATAAGTAGTTGTAATTATAGTAGCTATTCTCATCTAAACCCTTAGAATAATGAATACATCTCCTACTAAGTGTTGTAGACTATGATTAATAGGATCCTGATTGTTTTTCTTTTCCTTTTTATATTATAGACTAGAACTAGCCGCAATATCAGTCTACTCCTATTTAACCAATATATTACCGCCTATAGCTTTCTTGAGCCCCGAATTCTTAGTATAATCTATTATATAATTAATAACCCCACCTGGGGTTTATTGAATTATCGCCCTAATAAACTTCACCATGCCCAGCTTCTCACCAAAATGATTCTTTATCCAATTTGCAACTCGGATTACTATGCTTCCCTTTATTTTCTCTTGAAATGTCGGGAGCCAAGTTATATCTTTATTCTTATCATTACTTATATAGTCTAGCCTTTTACTAAGTCTATCTACAGGATTAACGGATCCTTTTCTATAATAAATACTAAAGTCATATTGAAACAGATATATTATATATCTAGTCTATCTCTAACTTAACTATTAAATTAAGGTAAAGTATTTCAGATTATTATAATCCGTGATTACTTTAATAATAAACTAAGCCCCTTTTAAATATCTTCTCTATTCCTTAAAGACAACGTATTACATGATATTATTATTTCAAAGTATCACCTCGAGCTCATAATAACTATATCTATGGATATCCCGAAGTTATATTATATATAATACACACCAGTGCAATTGCTGTAACACTCCGAGCTACTTGGCTTGAGAATGCTATTATAGTAGAATCAGAGAGGACTGGAGAGCTAGTGGCTACTCATAGGGACGGTGGGCTCTCTGATTAATCTTGAGGATCGCTCTTCAAACATTGTTCCAAAGAGAGCGCGGATTAGTAACAAAAGCGCTAACCCTTTTTCAAGTTTACTCGAGTGTGGCCAGAATATAATTGAGATAGCTGTAAAAACAGTTATTCAGAAGAAAATTGATATACAACAAAAGCGTACTATAGATAAGGCTCTAATACTTATTAGCTTCGAGACGATCCTTATACAATTCGTAGTACAATTTGCGAAATAGGATTTAAGCCAATTAGCAGGAGAACTGGTACGTAGAGCACTGATAGCTATTACAGAAGGCACAAAAGGGAACTGTAATTCGAAACTAATAATAGAAAGTGTGAAGTCAACTATACAGATGTACGCGGGGATACTGCGAACCCCCAAAACCGCGACTACTACTCTCTCTAGCTCAACTAAGAAAGCAGGGGTTGCAAATGGGCTCAAGTGGGCGATCAATGGGGCACCAAGATTGGAACACATGGACGAAAGACTCTTCCTCCGACTCGACAAACGAACCAAGATGGAGTCATCCTTATGGGGGATTAGATAGGCACTAGTAAAGGCGATCCTAGAGATTGCTACTCTAAGGGCCAGAGCCATCGCAGTAGTGACATCCACCCGAACTGGATGAGTAGTCACAGTCTTTTCTGAAGCCTGAGTAGTCCTTTTTGTGAATAAGCAGTAGGTTACAGCAGCTACTAAAACTATAGATCTAGCGATCAGTGAGCTATAGTATATATATATAGCACTAGGGGTTCCGATAACCATCACCGATCTCCTGGGAATGCCTATGGAGATTGGGGAAAAACAAATGAGGGAAGAAATCTGGTATTAGATGGGGCTATGTTTAGTACGGGTAGCGAGATCCAAGCTTGGAACAAATAAGCAGAATCAGATTACTTGGATATTATCCTTTTAGAAGTAGTTACAATACTGCAACCTATTTAATAAGATCCGAATGTTCCCTGCGAATAGAAGATGAGTCTTGGGAAGACATAACCTAGAATGTCAGCAATATTGTGAAAGCTAGAAATACACAAAAGAAGCGGTATGCAGGAAGTATGCACACCCGCTATCCACTCATGAGCCAGCCAGGGACTACAATCACTTAATATAGTGTGCAGGATGCCGCGGGCCCTTCCCAGTGGATTATAATAACTGCCCCACCAAGCCCTAGCAGGTGAACAGTAAGATGGTGTGTCCGGATCAAAAGCAGATCCAGATTATTTGATGAGTAGGAGAGATTAGTACTATTATCACCTCAGTATCAGTAGTAATAGTTCAAATACTGATGTTGGTACAAGGAAGGAAAAGGAAATCCAGAACGAATACAGTCTCCCAATACAAAGACAGTAGCAACTCGGAAAGCGATATTGAAGGAAAGCAAGCGAACAATATCTTCGGCAGCTCGATAGACGAAAAGCAAGATGCGTAAGATCAATGTATTATCTATAATAGAGTAGTAAAGATTAATAAGAATCTCAATCTCAAAGCTTTGAGCAATCAGACTATAACTGGGGGATACGATACAATAATAGAAGATCTATATGAATAGATCGAACCCGCTATCTATTACCTGGATAAACATGCGGAAAAGCCTTGCACTGCATACAGCGGTACTGCAGCGAGTGTTCGAGGAGAAGATCGATATAATATGTGTACAAGAGCCCTGAGTATCCAATATGTATATCCAAATATATAACGGATATCAATACTTATCCCCAGTGATCTCCTGGAGGGTGAGCGGGATAAGTAAGGAAGAGTAGAGGCGCCCACGAGTAATGATATATATCAGAATTGAGACTAAACTATAAGTACTACAATTAATAGGAGAGGAGCATAGAGATTATATATAACTCTCTATAAACGGAATTAAATTGCTAAATCTATATAGGGAATTGAATACCTCAGGAGTTCTAAAGATGATCCTTGATCTGATATCGACTGGGGATATGATTATTGGGGGAGACTTCAATGCTTATTATATACTATTTGAGCCAGGTGTGAACACAGCGCACAGTGGCAATCGGCTCGCGGAATGGTTTAGCGATAGAGGCCTCAAGTTCACGAATATCCTGGGGTAAGCAATACACAGGGCAGGATATATGATTGATTTAGTCTTCTCCAATATCCCAGGAATATATATAGAAGTAAGGGCTGATATGTATTGCGGATCTGATTATAATACCCTTCTCACTATTATATAAAGAGCAAGCTTAGTATTAAGAACTCAATACATATATTGTATCAGGGAAGAAGATCTATCTCTGTTTCAAAGAATAGTATTAGCTAGTATAGCGGGAATTAAGCGAGCAGTACAAATAGCCGCTATTAGTGTAGCTCTGGATCGAGTTGTTGATAGTATATAGAAGGTATTACAACAGGCAATTAAAACGATGGGAAGACCGGATCGGAAGATAGGCAAATCAGTCCTTTGGTGGACATCTGATTATATGATTGTATGGGATGTATACCTCCGGAGTCGTATAATCAATAGTAACTACTCTATAGAGTGCAGAGCCTTCCTAGTATATATAAGACAAGCTAAAAGAGATTACTAAAGGAAATTCCTTAATAAAATAAACTCCGATCGGGATTTATATAAAGTGATTAGATGGTATAATCTGAGTTTTGTATATTACTTTCCATTAATCATAATAGATGAACGCATAGCCACTTTGGACAAGAAAAAAGCCAAATTATTGTGAGTAGAGATTCTGTAGTGCTTTAAAGCTACTAATGATCTCCCGGACTCCGAATAGGATCAAAGGGGGGGAAAACTATTCTAGGGGGAGTTTATCTTTATAGAGGAAGTGGAATATAACACTATAGGGGTCTCAAGTATATCTCCAGGGACCGATTGGATTACAGTAAGGCTGCTGAAAGCTATCTGGGCGGAAATAGGCCCAATGCTATACATCATTTTCAATAAGTGCCTGCAGCTTAATTACTTCCCTACAGTATAAAAGCAGACGGAGGTAGTCATGCTATTAAAGGTAGGGAAAACGGATCAAACCTCCTCACACTTATAACAGCCTATCGCTCTTTTTTTCTATATCAGGAAGGGCCTTGAAAGGATTATAGCAAAGTGCTTAGCATGGATAGCCCTGATATAAGAAATACTTAGTCTGTAATACTACAGGGCCCTATCAAAACGATTGGCCATGGACCTAGTAGCGTTGTTTGTTCACAATATAGAAGTAGTGCTTAATAAAGACTATGAAATTACAATAATCACACTGAATATATAGAGAGCATTTGATACTCTATTTAAAAACAGACTTCTGAGACGAATAAGAGGACAAGGATTCCCATAGAGTTTGATCACTCTGATCAACTCCTTCCTATCCCAAAGGCAACTCAGGGTTAAACTCAATACAGCAATAACTAATTATAGTACAATGGAATGCGATACTCTACAAGGCTTATCTCTTTTGTTAGTTTTATATATACTTTATTTCACAGAATTACTTCAGTAAGACTCTAAACTCCGATTTAGGTATGTAGACAATATCTGTCTATACTAATTATTAACAAACATTTAACAAAACATTGTATTGCTAGTAAAAGATATAAAAAATATATTCTATTAGAGAACTAGAAACAAAATAATCTTTGCACCCGAAAAGATGGAGATAATCTATATAATATAGTACAAACATTTCATCAACCTGGTATACGAAATAAACCGCGATTGCATTATTACTCTGATCGCATTAGAATTAGCTTTACAATGGCTAGGCATATGGTTTGATTGCAGACTCATATTTAAACAGTATATCGAAATGCGAGCAGTCAAAAACCGGAAATTGATCTATTACATTCAAGGGCTAGCCCGGACTGCAAACAGACCTCCAACAGTATTCCTACAGAAAGTAGTAATCACTTATCTATACCCAACCCTATTCTATAAATCAGAGGTGTAGTATACAGAACAAATAAGAATCACTGGATAACACTAAGACAAAACATTAATAGTAGTGAATACTCGACTAAAAGGAGCAATTCTCGTTATCAATAAGATTCTATGAATAGCGATCAGAGAAGTTCTCCCAGTCTAACGGATGACCCCAAACTCAGTGATAATAAAAGACAGCACTCTCCTATCAGTAGAAGTAGTACTAGAACAGATAAAATGGAGAGCAGCTCTTTGTACTTAAACTATTAATCCAAAACATCCTCTATATCACTAAGGAATAAGAGCCACCTATTCCTTCAGCAAAAGGGAAGGCCAATTACAGCCGGCCAAAACAAAGGTCCAAGTGATCAGCCAGTGCCTCCCTCGAATCAAGGAGACAATCTTAGCAAATCCCCATTACACACCAGGGTGCCAAACAAATCCTACAAGAGGCCTTACAAAAGAGACAGCGACCGAGCAATTCCAAGAATAGTGAAGCAAGTGTATATATGATCAGATTATCATCTTTTCAGATAGATTGGAATAGACTGATAAAGATAGTAGGTGGGTAGGATATGAATATGTTATATATAGAGGACAGATTGTAGTACACAAAGGAAGCGGTAAACTATATTACAATTCTTATGTATTCAATGCAGAAGCAATCGGGGCATATCGAGGCCTTCAAACAGCGATCAGAAATATTACTGGTATAAAACAAATAGAAATCTGTATGTGTATAGATAGTATATCGGTGATATAGGGAATGAGAGGTATAATCTCTATTATATTGCAGTGGGCCTTTCTTAAATACCACAAACTGATATAAACATATCTAATCCAGATCAAGTGGTTGTCAGGCTATATAGAGATTGAGAGGAATGAGCGAGCAAATGTACTTGCAGATAAAGGGACAAGAAGATCAGCCTTAGGACATGCAAACCAACCTATAGCAAGCGGTATCCGCTCTATAGCAAAAACTGCTATGGAATTGGTAGCACAAGTATAGTGGATCAAACAGAAACCAATGCTCTTTAAACAATACTAGAAATGAGACCCAAGGAGTACAGATAAGTACTCTAAGGAACTGGAACTCCTATGAGCAACCCTTCACTGCATGCTAGCGATCCACTCAGTACATAGCGACTTTGAAAGCTACCATCATTGATTTAAACATAAGGAAGCAACGATCTATTACTCATGTAGTGCATACAAATCCCCCAAGCATATTATATATTACTACAAAGTTCTCACAACCTATAAAACCTAGCCCCTAGATATCAAGCCAAAATCCCTACCCCGCAATCAAACAGCTCAAGAATGATTATTGAGATAGTTAATGTATTTACTAGTCAAATTTACTGAATTTATTACTATAATAGACTTCTATAAGAATATATGCCCTAGAACGCTATTAAAAGAATAAAAAGAGAGAAGGAAATGAATCAATTGATTCAGGAGAATATGAATAGAGAATAGAGGGCGATCGATATAGCAAAACTATATAAAAGAAAATCAACGCATACAATACACTACATAGTAATAGAATGTTTACAAAAGCTATCCTTATAGAATAAAGTAGCTTTCAATCAAAAATACTATAGGAGGGATCGGAAAGCACGTACGGAGGCGTTCAGAGGATCGGAAACAAAGGTGTAAGTGCGCTAGCTATTGCTTGGGAGACTACTGAGGGTATTGAGACCCCACCCCTAGGAAAGGGGGATCATGTAAATTAGTATTATCCCGCAGTTAGCCCAATCGTAATACCCCCTGGGAGGCTCGCCTATACGGCCCGGTTGAAAATTACTAATAATAATAATAATCTATTCCTTAAAGTATTCCATTATTACTAGTAGCTTCTGGTCGTAGGTTGTATACCGATATTTAGCCAGCTGTATTTTATATAATCAAAATATTACTGAATACTAGTACATTTGATTATTATTCCCCTTGAAATCATATTGTTGGGATATTATTTCTTCTAAAGCCTTTTCAGAAACATCTGTTTTCATTTTGAATAAACAATTTGAATCGAAATACTATAATATTAGAGCTTCCTGAAATCTTTGTTTTAATGTTATAAAGCTTATCAATGTAATAACAATCAATTCAAAGGGGTCTATCTTTTTCCTGTGTTTTATATCTACTAGTATATTTGTTAGTTCAAATACTACCCGGGAGTACTGATATATGAATCTCCTGTAGAAGTTTGTGAAACTCAAAAATACTTAGATTTCCCTGAAGATCTTTAGTTCTAGTTATTCTATAATAATTTGAGTTTAGTAGGAGTTTGCTATTATCCCTCTAATTATTATAATAAATCCTAAGAACTCTATTTCAATAATATTAAATTCGTATTTACTTAATCTAATAAACAATTTGTATTTCCAAAGTCTTTTTAATACTCTGTGGATGTGTTCTGTATGGTCTTACTTCTTCTTGAAGTAAACTAGGATATCGTTAAGATAAATTATTATAAAGTCGTTTAATAGACTAGCTAAAGCCTGGTTAATATATAACTAAAAGATTATAGAAACATTTGTTAGTCTAAAGGGTATAACGTAATACTCAAACAATCTATATCTCATGCGGAATATAGTTTTCTATTCATTTTTAGACTTAATCTAGATCTAGTAATAAGTATTTCTTATATCGAATTTTATAAATACTTTCATATGTTGAAGATAGTAGTTCACGTGGCGCCAAGATACAGGGAGAGCTAATCCTATTCGGGTCTAGTGGAAACTCTCCCCACGAGAAGAGTTTTCACTACATGGAATTGGAAGCCCTTTAAGATATATAGAGATAGAGAATATACAAGTGAATAATCTCAAAAAAGGCTCTCAAAGTCAACCCTAAGCTTCTCACTATTCTCTGTAGAGAGTTATAATCTTAATAGGTTATGAGCCCAGGTTTGCTCTAGGTTAGATTTGTTGATTAAAAAGGTTAATAATATAAAGGCAGAGGCCTATATATAACGGAAAGACAGAGGCCTATATAAAAGCGAGGAGATAGAGGTTTATATAGTGCTAACGAGACGGTAAAGGTTAAACAGAAAAGAGTTGTAGCAGAGGTTCCTTACAACACATTAAATATATAGCGAAAGCTTAAAACAAACCTACTTTCATTAAACCGATAAAGAAATTCCTATTGTAGATAACTTTGTTCAAACGGGGTAAAGTTATTCTAGTTTTCTAAAAATGATAACGAATGACACAGTCAAGCTGCTCAAGATCTCAACTCTTAATCGAAAGAACTTTCGATAATGGTTTAAGATAGTAAGATTGTATATTATATAGAAGAGTTGAGAATATGTAATTGATTATAATATGAATGTATACAAAGCATACTATAGAGATACGAATCAGCTTAACAATATAATCCTATGAATGAAAAAGAGCTAGACTGATGTAGAGCTTTTTGTGATTTAATATATTAATGAGATTAATAACAAACTTATTAAAAATATTCTCGAATTTAATAGTAAGTAGGTAAAGTTTATTCAAAAGTACTAGTAAGTAATGATAGGAGAATTGCGAAACAAGTTTACTTGGCTTATAATATAAAAGCTTAAGAATAGTACTACTATTGAAAAAGAATAAATAGAGATCCGCGCGATACGGAAAGAGATTATCGAAACCGAACTCAAGCAAAAGAATCTTCTAACAAAAGATACAACTCTCGGCTTCTTCATTCAAGGACTTCCAGATCGCTTCAATATAACCATTGAAGTTATTGATACTCAAAATCTCGATTTTGAGGAGAAGTTCGATAAGATCCAAGCTGTAGATGAATCTATAGTATTGAAGAAAGCTGTTAATAAAATAGTGAACACAGATGGAGATATAAGTATAACTATGATTACTACTCAAAATAATAGACGGTATAATGATCGCTTTTGTTATTGAAGCTATAATCAGAACCAGCGTTCTCATAGCTCTAGTAGATCCAAAGATTGTTTCCTTTATAACAAAGCTAATTATATTGCTCGAGAATGCCTATATAAAACAGCTATTCAAGTATATATCAAGAATAATCTAATTAAGCAGTTATCCTGATTAATACCAAAGGACAATATATCCTCAAACTAGTACAATTGCGAGCATTCATCAGACCCAACTTTATTCAGATCTATAAGAGATCGAGGTTTTGTTGCTACAAATGTTTTCAACGAAGATGAACCATATAACTACCCAGGTGAGTTTGCATATATTTCATTCTATAATCACACTAGAAAATAAATTGCAGATATTAGCTACTCATTGTATATAACTAATCAATTCCATCTTCTATTTAGTATGAAACAGCTCTCGAAACCTTGTAAGATAAAAGTTAGAGGGGGAGAACTAATTACAAAGGAATATGGGATAGTAGTCATCAAATAGAACAAAATAGAGTATAAATTGAAAGCTCTCTATATATTAGGATTAAACACAAGTCTATTATCTACGAGATCCTTTTGCGAGTACTTTAATACAAAAGAAGTGTTTAATGATAGGAGAATGTATTTCCATAAAGAAGAAAAAATCATACTATCTATAGACAATTTCCATGGCATTTATATAATCCCTAATAATCTTTCAAATAATAATTTAGAAATTATCTTCCTAGCTATTGAAGAAGAAGTTCCCGTAGAAGTTGAAGATATTGTATACGACGAAAGCAAGACAAATCAAATGGAAGTTTAGAGGAGAAATCGATTGAAACATTATTGGCTGTAGCATCGAAGGTTTGGATATATGAGATACGGAGTTCTGAGCAAACTATACTTGGTAACAACACTCGAAAAGGATATCAAGTTATTAATAGACCTAGAACTATGTGAAGTTTGTATAGCTACTAAGATAAAGAAGCATTATAGTAACATCTTATTAGAGTATAAGAAGAGACTATTAGCTTTTATCTCCTTTGATATCATAGGTCCATTCTTAGTATCCCTTCGAAAAAAACGATATTTTGTAGAAATCATTAATAGCTGGACATAGAAGATCTGGGTGATCTATTTAGAAAAGAAAAGTGATATTATATCTGAGCTCGAGAAATAGAGAGTTGTAGTGGAAAGGGAAAGTAGTTTTCTAATAGGAGCCATAAGAACTGATAATACACTAGAGATCGAAAAGATATTATAGGAGTAATAAGACAAATTAGGAGTACAAAGACAATCGACTTGTATATACACATCGAATCAAAACAGAACTATAGAACGAGCAATCTAGACAATCCAAACGAATATACACACAATGTTAAAGGACTCTATAATATCTATAGAATTTTGGGATTATATAATGGAATCAGATGTATATATTCGAAACAGAATCTATACTAAACCCTGGGTTGATGATTTCAAAGTCAAGTAAAGATGTAGTGAGATCTCAGGTGACTAATAGTATAATATTAGTATACCAGTAAAGAAAAAGCGAATATCATCTCATAAAGCATGGATAGGAAACATACCATCGATTGATTATATTAAGGTATAGGAATCCAAATGCTATTCTTATATCAATTCATCTTTGTATTCAAATAGAATACAACAAGATAAGTTAACTGATCGAGCTCAAATCGGAGTGTTTGTAGGATACAATGAGTATATAATAAAATAATTGTGGATATATACATCAGATAAACATGTAGTTATTAAGACTAGTAACTACACATTCTTTAAAGATTCATTAAAAGAAAAGATCGACTTAAGATTGCAAAGCGTGATATTAAATAAGGATTTTATAAAAGATTAAGAAATAGAGAATATACTATTAGATTAATACCCTATTGAACAACCTAGAAAAGAAGCAACAGCTGAAGCAAGTATAGAAAGTGGGATTGAGATTAGCTATGAGATCCCTAGCAATGAGAGTATTAATATCCCTGAAGCTATATATAAAGCTGATATCAACATTTAGGTAATGAAAGAGGAATAAAGTATTGAGATCTCTAATTATAAAGAAACTCAATCACTCTCATCATTACAAGTAGTTATTCCCTTTATAACAAAACCAGAAATTGAGTAAGACAAAATAGATATTGATTCCCCAGTGGGACTAATGATATGAAAAAGAACTCGAGAGTGTAAGGATACAGTAGACTTTCGAGAAGCAAAGAGATTATATACACTCCTAGCTATTATTACTAAATTGAAGCCTGAAAAGAACTTCTCTAAGGAATATACAAGCGAATATATCTTTATCTCTGAGATGATTATTATAAGTGCTATAGCTAAAGATATTCTAATCCCAAAGATCTACGAAAAAGCGATTCACAATTCTATTTATGGAGAATAATAGCAAGAGGCAATTGATCAAGAAATCAATGAATTAAAGAAAAACAATACATAGAAACAGATATTCGATAATGATATTACTAACCTAGTCAATACGAAATGAGTGTTCACTACCAAGCTGAATCTCGATGACTTATTGAATCGGTTCAAGGCTCGATTAGTCGCTAAAGGTTTCATACAAAAGTATAATATCAATTACTTCGATACATTTGCTCTTATAGTTCAATCAGTGATAATAAAATCATTTCTATCAATAGTAGTATTGTAGAACCTAGAGGCATACTATTTTGATATCAAGAATGTATTTACGAAAGCGAAACTGAAAAAGAAAATATTCCTCTTTACATCAAAAAGGATCCGAGTAAAATCCAATTATATTCTTGAGGTTTTATGTAGTCTATATAGCCTGAAACAAGCAGCCCGGGATTGAAACAAACTGATTAAAAAGTATATATTACAATAAGGGTTTTCTCAGAGTCTTATTAATCTATATTTATTCACCCACTCCGAATAGAGTATTATGGTTTTACTCTATGTAGATAATCTTCCTATTGTAGTATAAAACCTGAATAAAATCACTTGGTTTAGCAATCAACTTATCTTTGTATTTAATATTAAGAATCTAAGAGAAATAGAAAACTTAAAGCTTCTTGATATGAGAATAACTAGAGATAGAAAGAATCGATTACTTTATATAGACCAAAAGCAATATCTTAAGAAAGTTCTAAGTAGATATAGTTTTATAAAAGAATTATCTAAATCAATTTCCACTTCAATTAAAGGCTATAATATCCTTTGCCCTGCGAAAGATAATGATGAACGAACCGATCCTAATAAGTACAGTTGTATAATCGGAGAGCTAATGTATATAATAATATACTCAAGACCGGATATAGCTTTTAGTCTTAATAAGCTTAGTCAATATATAAAAGATTTAGTATAATTTCATATAAATCAATTACAAAGAGTTATAAGATATTTATGTATAATAATTAGCTATAAGCTACACTTTAGATCAGGGGGAGTCAGAAACCTTGTTTTATACTCTGATGTAGACTATGTAAGCAACATTATAGACAGGAAAAGTATATTAGGAGTAGTCGCATTACTGAGAGGAGGACTAATATTCTGGATAAGTAGAAAACAGAATTCGATATCAATATCGATTACAGAATCAGAATATATAGTCCAGTCCATCGCAGCGAAACAAAATCAATGGCTTATACAAATACTTAGAGATATGGGATACAGATATCTCGTTACTAAAAACGGATTAATAGTCGATATGAAAAAGGATAATTAAGGAGTAATAGCATTAGTTAAGAACCTATAGCTTACTGATAGATCAAAACATATTGATATAGTATATTACTATATTCGCGATCTTAAAGAGAAAGATAGAATCAATATTAGCTATATTCTGATAAACATAATAATAGCGGATGGGCTAATAAAACCGCTATTGAAAGATATATTCAAAAGGTTTATAGAAATGTTAAACATAATAAAAGAAAAGAGATAATCATAGAGATTTATAATACTAATATAACTTTGCTTAATTTGAGCAAAGTTATCTTAGTATTCTATAAGAACCTTATCACATTGAATCCAAGGGGGAGTGTTGAAGATAGTAGTTTATGTGACGCCAAGATATAGGGAGAGCTAATCCTATTCGGGTTTAGTGGAAACTCTCCCTATAGGAAGAGTTTTCACTACATAGAATTGAAAGCCCTTCAAGATATATAGAGATAGAGAATATACGAGTAAATAACCTCAAAAAAGGCCCTCAAAGTTAACCCTAAGCTTCCCATCATTCCCTATAGAGAGTTATAATCTTAATACTATATTCATTAATTGATCTAAGATTTTATTAATTAAAGAGAGAGAGTACTAATCCTTAACTATTACCTTGTTTAGTCTCCTATAATCCATATATAGACATAGAGACCTATCTTTCTTAGATATAAATAGAATAGAGGCCCCTACTAGACTGTTTGAGTATCGAATTCATTCCTTTTCTAAAGCGTTTTTTAAGTATTCCTTTAATATCACTAATTGTGATTCTGAAAGTCTATATAATAGAAGAAATAATGATTCTCTAGTAGTATTGATTGTATATATGAATTCCCTGATCTTTGCTAAGATATTAGCTTTTATATTATCGAATACATCTTCAAACCCCCAACATTCCTTTGAGACTTCTATTATTACACTTTTAACCATAGAAATTCTCTCTCTCTTTCAGTATATATATTTCTTCTAATTTCTTATATAGCCATATTCAAATATAGGCTAGATATATATCTAACTATCCTGGGATAGTTTAATTATTATTACTATAGAAATACATTCGGATTCTTTGCTCACTACCTGTCCGAATTCTTCTAATATCAAAATATTGATCTCTGTCTTCTCTGTATAGCTTTATTAGTTCAATTTTCATTTGTAGGTGTCTATTTTCATTTACTATAAGAATAGCAATCCAAGGATAAGTCTTTATTTAGTACTATAATAACTATATATTATAACCTAGAATTCTTAACTCATTCCCAAGGAATCTGAAACTTGTATAAAGATTTCATATTCTCCCTGAATTTGGATTTCTTTCTTAGTAATACCTTCTACAAAATATAAGTATCTACTAATATCCTTCAATCCGTAGAGCCTAGTTATATTTTTATTAATGATATTCAAATCTATTAACAAATCTATAATAATGCTTTCGCGATACTACTTTGTATGAGCTATATTAAAGAGTCAGTATTTGGCTATCATTTGCTATAGATTAGGATCAATAATACTAGCGTCACCTATTAATCCATCCCATTTTTTGTTCATTTACCAGATTAGTTATTCTCCTGTATTTCTATAGTATTAATTTATTTCTTATTAATACAATTATTATCTATAGCTATATACTCCTTCTTTCCACAAGAATAGTACATCAAATATTCCTTAAAGCTTTCTCGAATTCCCATAAAAGTAGTATTAGATCTGGGATGAATAGGATCTGATCTTGAGGTATATTGACTCATAATTATAAACTCAAATAATAATCATTTACTTCAAGGTAGAGACAGGTTATATATAGCCCTATCTTGATTCCTATGATTTTTCCAATTATATTCTATTTGACTAGTTAGAGCTATAGCTTCTTCAATAATACTCAGGAGATTAGTTGCCTTCGTGATTTTATTATATATAGGGAGTTTGAGTCCCTAAACGAACTTATCTATCCGAATAAAGACCGGGATACTCTTGAGCTTACTTTTGTACTCTACTAGGATAGACGTATATTCTTATATGCTCTTCTACTCTTATTGTAATTCAAACTACTTGAAAGATATTTCCCAATATCAAGCCTAGAGTATTTGAATCAGATTATATAGAAAGTCTATAAACTTTGTCTATATCAGATCTGAAAATCCTGACTTAACATCGGCCCACCTTTTAGCTGGGGTTCCTCCTAGAAAGATTATTGCCCACAGCATCTTATAAGATTCTTGCTTATATATTCATAATATAATTTCGAATATATTATTATATCTACGAATAAACTCATAAAGCTTCTCAATAGATTCCTTAAAGTATTCCTTAGGAAATACTAGCTTACAATTTCTTTTCTGATTCATCTCTTCTTTCCTCCTCTTAATATTATTATCTTCTTCTACCCCTACATTATAAATAAGTATAAGTCCAGCTCTAATCCGGAATTGATTCACACTTTTTTTCTTCTCTAAAATCTTGATAGCTCAAAGCAAATCTTATTTCTATTATTCTAGTTCTGAAAAAGGTACATCTTTCGGGATTAATACAAGGCTTTACATAGAGGTGCTCAAAGAGCTGGAATTAGTATATCCTTCCGTTATATTAATTATCTTCTTTAATAAGATTGATAATAAGATTAAAGTATTAGGGTTCAATAGTAGAGAATATACTGAGAAGGTATCAGGGAATGAGTAAGAGATTATGTAATAGTCTATTTGAGATTCTAATCAAAACTAATCTCATGCCCTGATTAATTCAGGATATATCCGGTTTTTTATATCTTCCTTTTCTATAGTCCTGATATTATAGATTTATATAACCTTTTCCTTTATTCTAAATCACTATAAACTTATTGTAAGCCAAGCCTATCGTTCGAGGATTTAAGGTTTACTATTTCCCACTTCTTGGGTTACGCATGTCCTATATCCTTGGTAATCCCGAAGTGGTCCCGAATGACTAATAGTATCCTGCGTTGATATAATAGCTTGAAAGTATTTATTTCTAGCCTTATAATATATCTCTTTTGAATTATAATTTTCGAAATTATTATCGACTTGTCGTTTAGCTATATCTAATTCCTTTCGAAGAGTTCTTAGTTCCAATAATATCACGGAGGATAGCTACGTCACTTGGTCACTTTGAGTATAGAATAATAGGAATAAGTAGTAAGATCTAAGATTAGCTTGAGGATTGATTATACGGATTAATGCCTTGTATATATACTTTGAATAGGCGATTTTGTTGTTTAAACAGGTAAGAGTGATCTCTTTGTAAGCTGTGTAATTGATCAATTGGACAAAGCTTAATTAACTCATAGTTATATGGTTACTAGGAAGATCGATATAATCAATATATGTGTAATATATGTGATATTCATTTGATATGGGATTTTCTGTGATACACCCCTCAGATTAGATGTATGTGGATGATTTGTCAATAGAAAGATAAATAAATGAAAATCTTTTTTAGGTAGCAACAAACGCTGCAACTAGTGTTTTAATTTGTATAATGGGTGAGCGAATTGATTGAGTAATTAATTTCCTTTGTCTGGTAGGGTTATTTGTCAACAAAGGAGTGTAAATAATATAAAATAGTAAAGAAAGTTTGTTGAATGAATTGAGTGAGTATGGGTAGGTGTGTGTTTATTTGTAAATCCTCGAGTAAATGATCTGATATCTCAGGATCATGTGTGTAGGATTGATTTTGAAAGGTCAAAGTGTAGCAAATGTGTGGATAATAAATGTTGATTCGAGAGTTGCTATGTGTATGGTGGAATTGTAGTGGAAATGGTACTAATTGATTCATTAGGGTTATGGGAAAGTTTTGTTTTAATTATTGGTTGACTTAGATAATAAAAATGAAATCAGTCCCACTCAGTCAATCCTGATTTTGAGTAGCTTCAAGCAATTTTTTCATTATGCCTTTTCCAATTGGAGAATCGATTCCTAAGTGAATTATTCTTTCACTACTCCATAAGTTTCTTTTATTGTATAATCTTTTATTAGCTTTGACTGATAGCTCCAGGTGATTATATAAAGTCATTTTGTGAATTTGATTCTTTTCACAATCTCCCGTATACTTCTATCAGGTTTTCTATTAAGGCTGAGACACTTGCTGGTCCGTTTAGTGTGCCTTGTGGTGTAAATCGAGTTCTCTTTTTTCCTGAGGTTGAATCACCTCGATCTGTATAAAAAAGGTTTTTGTGTAAAGCACTCAGTTTTGGGGTTTTTTAGAAGTTTGGGGATAGCTTGAGAAAGGTGCGTGATGATAGCAGAATGTCTCATAGATCCAATGATTGAGGTGATTGTACTGTGATTATTATTATGGATCGTAATGATTCCTTTGTTTTTGCTTATTCTTTTCTTATTAGTAGACTAGATGATTTTATTCCTTCTGAGGAGAGCTCCCAATTGTTTTCTTTGTTATCCTCTTTCTCCAAGTTTTCTATACCTAAACCTGATTTTCAGTCAAAAAACGAGTTCAAAAAGGTTTCGAATAGAAAGGGTAGAAAGAGGATTATTGCTCGGGATATATAGGATAAAGGCCCTCAAAATACTGTGCCTTATGCTGAGTGTATTCGATCTTTTTTGTCTAATCAATATAAAAATCAAGGCAAATACTTCAAAAGAAAAAAGAGATCTTCTTCTCAATGTTGAAAATGTTATTCACATTAATATACACCTTTTCCTGTCTTTTTGAGACTTTTGGCAATCCACTTGATGAAGCTTTGGAACCCTGATTTTGTAAAGATTTCTAGAAGAATAAATATTTTTATAAGAGTATTACTTACTCACTATCTTAGACTAATATAATATTTTTAAAAGATAATTCCTAACAGAAAGTCCACTTAAATTATTATATCTATCATATTAGTAATAAAAAAAAAAGATAGTGAGTTCATTGATCTTAACTCACTCTCATCATCAACACAGAATATCTCTCCTCGTCCTATACAATCCACACAATCAATCGTACCTCCCTCTCCAACTAAGAGACAAAGATCCACTCTTTTTCCCCCTCAATCACTTCCTGTTAAGTGTATGAAGGTTAATCGAAAGATCCCTACTGCAAGTCCTAGCTCTAGAACTAGATTACAAGCTGCTCAGATATCTAAAGATTCAGATGTTTCTAGGAGTAAAAGGAAAAAGATGGTTTTTGAAATAAATAACAATAGTAATCTTGATAATAATAATAATAAATATTATATTATTACTAGAAAAGATATTGTTAACAATTCTAGTGATAAGCTTGAAAAGAAAAAGAAATAGTTTGAATTACTACAGCTAAAGATTAAGTTTACTACAAAGAAACATGCTCTTAAAGGAAAATATATTATTTAATCTTATTAATCCGTATACTCATATCTTGAAGATTTAATAATAATATGAAGTGATTGAACTTTTATTGTGATAAGTTCTTTATCAATCCGTCTGCTGTCATTTCAGCTATTAGAAGATATATAAGGTGGAAGCTCCCTTTTGTATATTCCTATCTTAGCTATATATTTTGGATATCAATATATTTTAGCTTTGTAGTGATCCTTTTATTCTCTCCTACTACTAATCGAATGATTTATTGATTATCACAAAATATAGTGATTGGTAGTTTAACAGCGAGATTAATTTTTTTGAGGAATCTGAGTGTTACTAATGTTTTTTTGGATATATACTTGATACCTAGCAATTCGGCTTTAGTGGTTGATGTTGTCACTGTATTCTGTCTTGATACTTTCCACACTACTGGGCCACCAAATAGTGAAATAATATAGCCTTGTGATGATCGGCGTGTTTTTTGATCATCTGCGAATAATGTGTCTGAGAATAACAAAAGTTGTAGTATTTGATCTTTGTTATATTCGATAGCGTAATATTTTGTGTTCCAAAGATACTGAATGCAGTGATCAATTGTCTTCATATAATCCGGAGATGGGTTAGTGAGAAAATGATTGAGCTGAGATGCTGTAAAGGTTATATCCGTTCTTATAGTGATTGCTGTATATAGTATTGATCCTACCTTTTCCTAGTATATTCGTACGAAGATAGTGGTTGCTTTACCATCGAATTTAACGAATTCCATAAAGGATAGAGGTGTATATACATTGTCTTTATTGAGCTCAAATTTCTTTATAATCTTCTCAATATAGATATTATGAGCTAGCTATAGCTTTTCTATCTTCCGATCGCGTATAATACGGATTCCCAGAAATCATTCTATATTACCTAATTCTCGAAGTTCATAGGCAGCCTTGATACCGGATATGATTTGATTAGTTGTCATTGTATCTTTCTTGTAATATATAACTTGAATATTATCTACAAAGAATAATACTAAGACAGTCTGTTCTGGGTTTGTGAATAGACAGGGTTCCTTCTTGCATTGGTTTAAATCTAGATTCTTAAGCGTTTTGCTAAAGTCTTTAAACTATATAGCAGGGGAATCTCAGAGACCATATAATACACGATCAAGAACGACGCATTTATTTGGTTCCTTGAATCCGTTGGGTAGGTAGTAAACTATTGGTACCCCTTTTGGATCCCTATGAGTATTAACAAAAGCATTCACTACATCGAATTACTTAGTTTCCAGATTGTATTTAGCAATAAGCGCTATAACAATTCTGAATAATCTTCTGGCTAGTATAACAGTATAGATAAATTCGATTGTATTCTTTGCTTGAAGATCTCCTCAAACTACTAGCCATGCTCTACATTTGGTGAGGAATCCTTACTCATCGCATTTATAGATGAATACCTATTGCAATAGGATAGGAGCGATTAGTGTATCCTTTGTATTAATCTTATGTCATGTTTTTCAATCTTTCAGGTTATTGATTTCTATCTCACATTCATGCTTGAATTAGGTACCTAGAAAGTGATCCTTAAGGTGTTGGTAGTGTTTTGAAGGTTTTGATAGACCTGAGAGATGAACCTTTAGTAATACCTCTAACTAATCCTTACTTGGGATAATAAACAAATTGAGTTTTGTATATATAGCGAAAGCAATCATACTGTGCATTATAATAAATAAGTTATCTTTCTCCTCTTTATCCATAGTTGGGTGGCTAGGCCAAAATGTTTTATGGAAATCTTCTATTCTTAAACCTCCCTTGGTCGATAAGTATATAATTATTGTTCCAATAAAAATATTATTCGTTGATATCACTGCTTGCTCTTGTAAATACAGCTGTCGATGTGTGAAATGATGATGATTAACTGAAGGATTAGTTTAAGGAATGTATTAATTGAAATCAAATATTTAATATTCCATTGGGTTGAATATTAGTTTTGGTATTTCGATCTTTATTATTCTTTGTCTTTTGAATAGTCGATTTGGAAGTAAGAAAGATTGATTTTCTTTGAATTGATTAATGATTCTTGTTAAGCAGAGTAACCTAGTTGGTGAGGATATCTTTTTAACGATGTATAAATCTGATATATTAGTAGGTAGAGTTTCTATCTTATTGTTGTATTCTTTGCGAATGACATCTGTTATGTGGCCAGTTGTCTCATATTCTATATTATCCATCAGTTCTTAAGTGTTTGTTGATAGCATAATGGGAGTAGAACGTATAGACTCCTTTGTTTGATTATAATCGGGGCGTTTATTAAGCATTAGATTATCTACTTCTAGGGTCTCTCCAGATTGTAGATCCTTTTGTATATACCTGCGATAATAGTTTATGAGCTTTTCTCCACCCCCCAAATGCACCCCCAAATCCTGTTCATATATAGGTGTATCTGAAGTGTGCGTAATAAAAGCATTTAACATTACAGTTTTTATATTTATCGAAATAATCACATTATCCTTGTCTCCAATAATCACTCTATTCATATTCAATAGATTTTGAATATCAAGTTTTTGTGTATATTCTTGTAATTCTTATTCTGTGTAAATATTCAGAGAGTGATCAAAAGAGTCCATCTTATATATCTTTTTTTTGTAGAAGGTGATATTTCGAGTGACGATGACCCGCTTGAACTTTGGAATCCATATACAAAAGATTGAAGATCCTGGTACATACCCAATTAGATATTCAATATATGCTCTTGGATTAGTTTTATACAATTTCCTATTGAGTTCTAATTCTCTCTCTTTATCCAATGGGTAAGCTCTACACCCGTATTGATATATATTGCTTCAATTTGGATGTAGATTACAAGTTAAGTAATCGGTTTCTGATGGTATAGATGATCGGTAATAGTCTTGGAATCATATATCCAATACTTCGTTGGGGGATTTAAAAGAATGTGCTTTACAAGAACTGATATTGTATAAATATACTACTGCATATGCAGCTTCTACCCACAGTCGATTAGGGAGACCCGTAGAGATACGCATTTTTATCTGTTTAGTGATAATCTCTTATCCTGCTCGTTCTGATCTGTCGTTGGATTGATATATATTGGGTGGTGATAGTTCTAGTTCTATTCCTTCTTGTTTTATTCAATTTTCGAATACGGTATTTCCCATAATACCTATGATTGAGGTATTATTGTCTTGTTTGATGCATACTACTGATAGATTATATTTGCGTAGTATCCAAGCGAAGAAGCTTTGGATTGTATTAAATACTTCCAAATGGGTTTTCTGATACAATAAAAAAACGAATATCTTTCCACTATACATCTCTTTGATTACTAGAAGCCAAGATACTCCTATGTACCCTCTTGAAAAATCGAATAGATCCCATTGAATTTTATAGAATAAGCGAAATGATTGTTACTCACTTGGAGATTGTGATATGATTTGTTTTGTGTATGTGCGTACACAATCAGTACACTCAATCCTAATGATTCCCTTAATTTTTACATTCCTTACTACAAACACTAAATGTTCAAAAGCTTTCTTTCCTAAGTGTCCTAATCTTTCATACCATCTTTCCACTGAGTCCTCCCGAGGTTTTGGAGGATTATAAAACTGATGGAATAATCTTTTAATCTTTTTATTAATCATGGGACTTATAAGGATTAAGGGATTCAATGGGATATTTATAAAAAAAAGAAAATAAGATGAAAGTAGCTTATATTTTAGAAATAAGAGATTATCTTTGCAAATACATTGAATAACAATTAAATTGCTTTCCAAAGTTTTATATCGCAGTGTTGAGTTTATACCTAAAAACCATAAACTAGTATCCTTCAGTTTAGTTTTTGAGATAATATTCACATAAAACCTAGGAATGTATACAATGTTGTTTAAAACAAGATCCCTATTGTTTTTGCCATTTGGTTGAATGGTGATATTTTTGATTATACAAATACCTCTGTCTACAATCGAGAATTGAGTTATACCAAATTCAATATAATCTGTAAAAGGAGATAATGCATATTCTTATTTATCAAAAAAAGATATATCATTTACAAAATACATTACACCCCCTATATCAAGGATTGTACAATATAAGAGAGAATAAAGAGTTGATTCCATAATACTGTAAATATCCTTTGGAGCTTGATCCTGAATAATGCAGACAGATATCCTTGATCCAGGATCATGCGGATTCGTATTGTTTAAGGAGTTCAGTAATACCCATCCTTTCTTTTCCCATATTTTGCAAATAGAATTCCATTTCTCTTCCTTAACTCATTGTTTAATTTCGTTGCATTTCTTTTCTAATAGCTTTGGTAGCCCTCTTGGATCACTTCGTTTTGTAAACACAAATTGTAATATCCAGCAATCTCTAGCGAAATGCTTTATACCAGCTTTTCCGGTTTTCCAATTAGATTCTGGTTTGCATAAGCATATATAGAGATCAAGCTTCTTTTTGTGATTATTCTCCTTATTTTTAGTATTACATTGCTTGATGAATTAAATTGAGTTATTACTAGATAAAGGATTGATTATCGAGAATATTCCTTTGCCTTTAGATGCCAATGAGTTTTGATAAACTAAGCCACCAAATATATCTCCGTATTGCTTTAAGAAGTAATTTAGAAGTTCAAATTGATTGTTAGTTTTGATTTGTATAAGCATTGCACTTGACCAGATAGGGAGTATGCGTATTCCCACAGTCTATAAGAAATTGACTAATACAAGATCATCTTTAACTTCCATATGATATACTTTTGTATTAATATAAGCTTTGATTTAGTCATTATACCACTTGATAGAATCAATTTGATCTAAAATAGCTTATTAAAAAACATTGCGATATTCTTAAGCTATTACTAATTTGACTATAGTATTCGTAGGCGTGAGCTTATCCTATAGCTTTTGAATAATCATCTTGAATAATAATATCTTAGCATTATCATTCTCAATAATGATTTCCATAAAATGGGACAAATCTATTGTCTCAGTGATCCATTGGTACACATCCTGGTACAATTTATGCATAAGGTTGTACTTATCTCTTTTGCTCCTATATTCTTTTTGTAATACAAAATATTCAACAGAGATATCTTGAAAAATACAAAAAAACAGTATTAGAGGAGGCTCCATTTTGATATCTTCTTAACCATCTTTTGGATAAACATTGTAAATATTGAAATTATAATTGTATTTCTCAATGTTTAATGTATTGTATTATTTTATAAATTCTGAGATCTCAATGAGATCAAATGGATTCCTGGTTAACTAATTATCCATATATTCTGGGGTTACCCCAATAAAATCTTTGCTCTCTTCTGGAGTGGATCCAGGAGTGAGTAGGGTAATCAAATCTTTGGTAGGTTTAATGTCTTTCTAGATTCCCTTAGAGATATAGAGATACTGTAATTAAAGAAACCATTTTGTTCAGTGTCCACGAGTGATTAGTCGAATAGTGTTTTCTGAACTGGTATTCTTCATTATTTTGAATGATTGGTAAAATTGAATGTATAAAGGAAAAATGAGTGAAGTTTAACCAAAGTAATGTATGAGTATATTACACAATATTAAGAGCAAACCGGGCTCATAACTATCACAGAGGATAGCTATGTCACTTGGTCACTTTGAATATAGAATAATAGGAATAAGTAGTAAGATCTAAGATTGGCTTGAGGATTGATCATACGGTTCAATGCCTCGTATATATACCTTGAATAGGCGACTTCGTCGCCTAAACAGGTAAGAGTGATCTCCCTGTAAGCTGCGTAATTGATCAATTGGGCGGAGC
>PQXI01000374.1:0-24179 GCA_004786145.1 Botrytis paeoniae | reverse complement strand
TATATACCTTGAAGGGCTTCCAATTCTATGTAGTGAAAACTCTTCTCGTGGGGAGAGTTTCCACTAGACCCGAATAGGATTAGCTCTCCCTGTATCTTGACGCCACGTGAACCACTATCTTCAATACTTCCCCTTAGATTTAATGTGATAGGATTCTTATAGAATGCTGAGATAACTTTGCCCAAATTAAGCAAAATTATATTAATATTATAAATCTTTATGATTACCTCTTTTCTTTCATTATATCTAACATTTCTATAAATCTTTTGAATATATCTTTCGATAGTGGTTTTGTTAGTCCATTCGTTATTATTATGTTTATCGGGATATAGCTAATATTGATCCTACCTTTCTTTTTGAAATCGCAAATGTGATGGTATATTATATCAATATATTTTGACCTATCAATAAACTATGGATTTTTAACTAATACTATTGCTCCTTGATTATCCCTTTTCATATCAACTATTAATCCATTTTCAGCAATAAGATATCTATATCCTATATCTTTAAGTATCTGTATAAGCTATTGACCTTGTTTTACTACAATGAACTGAGCTATATATTCTGATTCTATAATCGATGTTGATACCGAATTCTGTTTTCTACTCATCTAGAATATTAATCCTCCTCCCAGTAATGCAACTACTCCTGATGTGCTTTTTCTATCTATAATATTGCTTACATAATTTACATCAGAGTATAGAATAAGGTTTCTAACTCCCCCTGATCCAAAACACAGCTTATAACTGATTATTATATATAAATATCTCATAACTCTTTGTAATTAATTCATATAAAATTATATTGAATCTTTCATATATTAATTAAGTTTGCTAAGACTAAAAGCTATATCCAATCTTGAATATACCATTATATACATTAACTCTCCGATTATACAACTATATTTATTAGGATCGGTTCGTTCATTGTTGTCTTTCACAGGGCGAAGAGCATTGTAGCCTTCAATTGAAGTGGAAATTGATTTGAACAACTCTTTTATGAAACCATATCTATTTAGGACTTTTTCGAGATATTACTTTTGGTTTATATAAAGTAATCGATTCTTTCTATCTCTAGTTATTCTTATACTAAAAAGCTTTGAGTTTTCTATTTCCCTTAGGTTCTTAGCATTGAATATAGAGATAAATTGATTGCTAAATTAAATGATTTCATTCAGATTTCGTATTACAATAGAAAGATCATCTACATAAAATAAAACCATAATACCCCATTCGGAGTAAATGAATAAACATAGATCAGTAAGACTCTGAGAAAACCCTTATTGTAACATATACTTTTTAATCAGTTTGTTCCAATCCCGGGCTGCCTGCTTCAGGCTATATAGGCTGCGTAAAACCTCGAGAATATGACCGGGTTTCACTCGAACCCCTTTTGACACAGAGAGGAATATTTTCTCTTTCAGTTTTGCTTTTGTGAATACATTCTTGATATCGAAATAATATGCCTCTAGGTTCTGTAATGCTATTATTGATAGAAATAATCTTATTATCACTAATTGAACTATAGAAGCGAATGTATCGAAGTAATCGATGTTATATTTTTATATGAAACCTCTAGCAACCAATCGAGCCTTGAACTAATCCAATGAGCTATCGAGATTCAGCTTGATAATGAATACTTATTTTGTACTAATTAGATTAGTAATACCATTATCAAACATTTATTTCCATATATTGTTTTTCTCCAATTCATTGATTTCTCAATCAATTACCTTTTACCATTATTTTTTATAAACAGAATTGTGAATCACTTCTTTATAGATCTTTAGGATTAGGATATCTTTAACTATAGCACTTGTAATAATTATTTTAAAGATAAAGGTATATTTGCTTATATATTTCTTAAAGAAATTCTTTTCAGACTTTAATTCAGTGATAATAATTAGGAATATATATAATCTCTTTGCTTTTCGAAAATCTACTATATCCTTACGTTCTTGAGTTCTTTTTCATATCATTAATTCCGCCGGGGAATCAATATCCATTTTGTCTTACCTAATTTCTAATTTCGTTATAAAGGGAATAACTACTCGTAATAATAAGAGTGATTGAGTTTCTTTGTAATTAGAGATCTCAATACTTTGTTCCCCTTTTGCTACCTAAATATTGATATCAGCTTTGTATATAGCTCCAGAGGTATTAATACTCTCATTACTAGGAATCTTATAACTAATCTCAATCCCACTTTTTGCACTTGCTTCAACTGTTATTTTTTTTTTAGGTTGTTCAATAGAGCATCGATTTGGTAATATATTCTCTATTCCTTAACCTTCTATAAAATCCCCATTTGATATCACACTTCGCAATCTTAAATCGATCTTTCCTCCTAATAAATCTTCAAAGAATATACAGTTACTAGTTTTAATAACTATATATCTATCTAGTGTATATATCCATAACTGTTTTATTATATACTCATTATATCCTATAAACACTCTAATTCAAGCTCGGTTAGTTAGCTTGTTTTATTATATTCCGTTTGAATACAAAAATAGATTAATATAAAAATAATATTTGAATCCCTATACCTTAATATAATCAATCGATAATATATTTCCTATTCATACTTTATGAAATGATATTCACTTTTTCTTTGCTGGCATACTAATATTACACTATTGGTTATCTAAGATCTCACTACATCTTTACTTGACTTCGAAATCGTCAACTCAGAATTCAATACAAATTCTGTTTCGAATATACACATCTGATTCCACTATATAATCCCAAAATTCTATAGATATTATAAAGTCCTTCAATATCACGCACATATTCATTTAGATTATCTAGATTACTCGTTCTGTAATTCCGTTTTGATTCGATATATATATATAAGTCGATTGCCTCTGTACTCCTAATTTGTTTTACTACTCCTGTAATATCTTTTCGATCTCTAATATATTATCAGTTTTTATAACTTCTATTAAAAAACCACTTTCCCTTTTCACTATAACTCTTCACTTCTCGAACTTAGATATAATATCACTTTTCTTTTTTAAATAGATTACCCAGATTTTCTGTATCCAGCTATTAATGATTTCTATAAATTTTTTTTTTTTTTTAAAGAAACACTAAAAATAGACCTATTGTTAGAATAAGAGTAGTAGAACAGTGATTATATATATTATTGACTATATAGATTGACTTATAAGACTTAGGATCTAGACTACGAAGTAGAAGATATATATATGTGTATACATGCCATATCACATGTGATATAGTATATGGTATATATCGTATATTTCCAATACTCCCCCAGAGAGATTACTCTCTCCTAGCTTCTATAGTTGATTGATTGATTGATTGATTGAATTAACGTCTAGCTTCAGTCTAAGACTATATAGGACGACTAGGCCTTAAGAGCCTAGCACTACTAGTGAATATCTACAATAGATATAATCAATTTGGGGGAAGTAAAAACAAATATTAGGATGCTCTGCCCAATCTCTATTCGGAGTGTAAATAGAGATATAATATCTTTATCCACTGAGACCTTGCCCTTTTCCTTCTTCCCCTACCCCTAATCCTATTAAAGCATCCCGATATCTATTCCTCTTCTAATATTAGAATCCAATTTGCTATCCCTTCCTTTTATAAGGGGCAAGAGTTATCCCCTTCCGAGTTGCCTTCAGTATAGCAAAAGGTCCTTTTACTAGTAAGATAAAAGTAGAAGACATTACTCTTCTTTTAACTCTGTTTCTTACTAGCCCTTTGTATACCTTCATAAGCTTAATATCCTCTAGCCCTTATTAGATGTGTATAGTCGAAACTGTTGAAAATAGTGGGGCAAAGCTGGACCCGAACCTTAAGCCCTATTGCCTACACACAAATCAATTCGAAAAATTCGAAAATTCGAAAATCGAAGGAAAAACGTTGTATCGTATCAATGCCCAGAGTATAGAATTAATTTGAAAGCGATAATATTCTCTGTATCGTAAAAGTCGTAGAATTCGAATGACTGAATCCTGAAAATATAAAGGAAGAATTGTATTGCGAAAAAGAGCGAAAGCAAACTCTATATCAAAAAGATTCTTCTAAAAAGAAGAGGCTAACTTTGCGTATTGTATCTTTGTATAGATAGTAATAGATGGCAGATATTGAATCTAACCGGGGCTTCCGTAATCTTTGTATTTGTATTTCTTCGCTAGTATTCATTTATTCGTAGATATTGTTGTTGCCACATCGAAATATAATCCTTTGTTATACTCCAGGAGCCTTTCTTTCCCTTGTCCCTCCGATTCCATCTGTGACTCAATCTTAGCTCTACAGACTCTTAAATAAGAGCTGGAGGTTCGTAGGATGCATCGCGTACAGGTGTTGAGTCTTTGTATCCCTAGCTTCTATAGTTAAACCTTATTCTATTACGAGATCTAGTATATCCTTAAACCTTTCGAATATTACTTTAGCATATAGCTTTATTAGTTCATCTGTAGCTATATCTTTAGTATTGATATAGCTAGTATTAGCTAGTTGTTTCTTAATTAGATCCTTGATAAAGTGATAGCATATGTTAATATACTTCAATCGCTTGTATAGGTGAGGGTTCTTAGTCAGGGCCAATACTCCTTAATTATCACCTAGCATCTGGACTGCTTTTTTATTACTAATATACTTCGAGTGTTTCAAGTCCTTTAGTAGTTAAGCTAGCTATTAGCCTTGTTTTATAAACATAGCTGTCGAAATGTACTCTACTTTTATACTTGATATCGTTATAGACATTTGCTTCTTGTTTGCTCATGAGATTGGTTTACTGTAGAACATTACTATACCTCCCGAAATGCTTTTTCGATTAGTTTTATCAGATGCTCAATCTGTATCTATATAGACTTTAATAATATCCTATGGGAGATTGTAATCTTTGTATATAGTCGACTGGACTTCCTCAAGCCTGAAGTATAGCTTTTGTTTGATGATTGATCTCAAATATCTCATAAGGTTCTTGAGTGCAATATTATGATGCTTTGTTGAATTGAATATAGTCTATACTAATCTTTTAAGGCTGAAAGCGATATCTAGTCTTATATAAATCATAGGATGAATTGTACTGCCGATCGCTTACTGATACTCGTGAATATCTGCCAATTCGTTATCTGAGTGTATAGGTTGTAGTTGACTGTAATCAGATATTAGTATCTTTCTTGGTGTGTGTTAACTATGGGGAATTCCGAACTATGTAAGCATAGCATCTAAATACTTTTCTTGATTTATTATTAAAGTTTTTTCTTTTTTATTTTGGATAATACAAACTTCTAAAATCTTACTAATCTCCTCTAGATTCTTAGTATTAAAGCGAGCAGAGAGTTTTTGATAGAATTATTCAATATCTTGTTTCTGCGCTGCAGCTATAATAATATTATCTATATATACTAATAATATTAGGTTCATTTGGTGATTAATATATAAACAGGGATCAGCCTGACTTTGTGTAAATCTGATTCCTAGTAGATGCTTTTTCAATAATAAACTCCAATCTCTACCAGCCTGCTTCAAGCTATAAAGACTACGGAGTATATAAAGAATATACTCTTGTTTTATTTATATTCCTTGAGAGGGGACTAGATAGATTTTCTCTTTCAAGTGTGATTTAGTGAAGGCATTCTTGATATCGAAATATGAGTATTTCAAATCTTCTTATGTAGTGATTATTAGAAAAAGATAAAGAGTATCTAATCGAACTATAGAAGCAAATATTTTATTATAATCTTTCCTTAGAACTTGACTAAAACCTTGAGTCACTAATTATACTTTGAATCTCTCTATTGTATTATTCTTGGTTTTCATAGTAAAAACTTATTTGGTTAAAACCAGATTGCTCCCTTACAAAAGAATAAATTCTTCCCAGATACTGTTTTTGACTAAAGAGTTAACTTTCTCTTGAACTACTGTTTATTACTCCTTTCTGTATTTCTTGTCTGTTACAGCTTCCTTATAGGTCTTAGGGATTTTGATTCCTAATATCTTATTTGTAGATAGTACTGTATTGTTATTTTCAGGGATGTTTATAAGTATAATCATAAGATAAGAAGTGATTGTATTCTATATTCTTTTATTGTTTTATAAAATACTTAGAATTATTATTATAGCTTATTCGATTTGTTTATTAAGTAATTCATTTGACATAATAAAAAATAATCAAATTATCTTGGGAATTCCCTGCTCCTTTTGATTATTCATATTTATATCCCTTTTCCTTTTATAAAGATTGTACCTTGTTTCTAAGGGCTAATCTCGTGATTTGTAACTTTGCTTATTTTGAGTAAAGTTATGTTTAATGGGTAAAATTGAGATAAAAGCTAGGAATATATTAATAGTGGGATTTTCAGAAGCTTCTTTGGGTATACTTAATATTTCTTCTGTTTGCTTTAGTAGATTGGGTGTTACTTTTGGTATATCTAGTATTTCCCCTGCTTGCTCTAGCAAATCAAATAGTAAATCAGGGACAGAAAAGATATTACCATCTTTGTCTTTATCAAAGCGGGGAATACTTTCTTTATTGATTTCTTTAGGTAATTATATTTCGATAGAGTCTAGGATTACTGAATTAGGTGAGATTAATGGATTGATTTGATTGAATAATGTTTCTAATAGGAACTTCGGTTTACTACAAGATTTTCGATCTGATTCGATATTCTTTGTTCCTTGAACTCTAGCAATATAATTCCTGAGTTTCAAATCCATATCTTCGCCCTTATAGTTCTCATCAATTATAACTCGCGAAGATTGGTAGGTATAGTCTAATTCAGATAAATATACTTTTATATACTTGATTATATCCTTTGAGTATTCTAAGAATATCCCAAATCTTGTAATATCATATAATTTGTTGTATCTCTATTCATTTGGGATTATCTTAGAATTGATATAAGTATAATATCAATTCCCTCAGATCTTATATTTGTTAATATCTGATATAGTACTAGTAAATGCCTTCAATAGGCTTCGATCAATCCCATTTGAGTCTGGTCCAATATTGGTATAGTTTCGGATATATGCATTATATTCTATAGCTTTATCCCAGAATTCTAGTGGTAAACAGGCTTCCTTTAATATTGCTCTTATATCAGTTTCTGCTATATGGATATTATATTCGACTAGACCGTTTTGATGTAATAATACTATTACTATAACCTTTAATTGTACTCCAGATTTCCATTCTCGAATTGATTGTAATAGTTCTAATATATTATTTGTTTTAGCGGTGATTATTGATACTCCTGTATTAAGCTTGATTTCTTGTTTTCATTCTTTTAATAAAAGAATTATATCACTTTTATATCTCAAAGGGATGATTTAGTTTATTCTTATTATACTATTGATAATGAGGATGAAGTATCTATATCCTTGAATGAATCTTAGGAAGGGATTAGTAATATTAAAATGGATTAATTCTAATCTTTTGGATTTTCGAATGCTTAATTCATTTGGAATTCTATTGATTATCTTTATAAGGGAATAGATATTATATATATTAAGAGATAAGGGGATCTTGATGGGCTTCTGAAGTATAATTACTTTGTATAGATTTCTGATTTTGTTAGGACCGAAATAATTAAAATATCAATACTAGATTAGATATCTTTCCTTTTCTGATATTATTAGTTTTTCAAAGATACTTTTTATATTATTTAAGATCTCAGTAGATAATATAGAGTCTTTATATCCTGATTTTATATACAAAATAATATATATTCTATTTTTTATTTTAGTTTCAATAATTTTATTATTCTTATTATCTTTTGATATAAAATATATCTTTTTAAGACTAAATCTCTCTTCGAGTTTTGTTTTATAGATTCTTTTAACAGAAAGTAAATTGATTCCTAATTCTAATATATATAAAACTCTATTTAAAATCATTCTTAATCCGTTTTTATATATTATATTTATTATTCTTTTTTTATATAAGTATATAGCTCCCTTATCAACTATTATCTTTTGTTATAGTATAATAATTAGAGTTCTGAAGAGGGAATATTGGTCAGATATATATGAAATAATACTAGAATCGATATATTATAGAGATAGAGATATCTTATTAATAATCTCTTCAGTAAGATAATAATACTTGGAATCAGAGTTGTCACTACTTTTATCATTAATGTTTTCTATTGAGCTTGATTCAGCTATATAGGTTTTGTAATTGTATTTCTCTTTCTTTTCAATTTGAGAAGGGGAAGTCGATTATTATTGCTTTTTCTTATATCTTATATTATATATCAAGAGACATTTTGTGTATTTAAATAAAGAGCATTTCTATATCAAGTATTTTGTTTTGTTATAAAGTTTGTAGGTGTTGAGTGTATTTGACTTCGAGTCTGTATCTGGGTTTTAATAGAGATTGTAATATGAATTGTCTTTATTTCTTTTAATAATATATACTATCTCTATAGAACTCTTAATCTCAACTTCCTTAACTTATAGATATTTAATCTTTTGGTTGATTGTTAGAATATTGTTAACAATGTGTATTATATTGATAATAGTTTTATATTCATTTGGGAGAGATATAGTTAGATTTTGGAAGAATGATTTATTAGTATATATAGTACTAGTAGAGGAGTCTGTAGATATAAGTCTTCAACAAAGCTCCTTGAGTTTGTCCCAGGCACTAATGATTGTTATATCAAATATATCTTCTGACTGGAAAACAAAGTTTTTAATTTTGAAAAAATATTTATCCATAGCGATATCATCGATCTAAGTATACTTAATTACAAGATAATCTCAAAGTCCTTTTATTATATCGTATTTATCAACTAAGGCTTTATTATTATCGAAGAGTAAATAATAGATATAAAATAGTACATTTACTTTATTCTTAAGGAATATAGCTTTCTTTTCGATATTGAATCAAATAGATATAGTTTTGTTATCTTCGGATAGATTTAATTCCTCAAAACCTTCTATTAAGATATTATTAATATTAGTCACAACTTGTATATATCTGTATAATATCTTTTCGTAGATATAAAATATAGCTTTCCCTTAAAGTTGAATCCTCATCTAACAGGTTCATCACTTATAGTTTTCTTGAGTAAAAGGAGGAATACACTTGAAATAATCCTTACACTTAATGTTATTGTTTATTGTAATATCAAATAAATGAAAATATTATTAGTATAGAGTATTTTTGTATATATTACAACTTTATTAATTTGAGACAAAGTTATATAATAGTTTAAGATGTATATATATATAGTACTTCTTTAAAAGAAGAGTACGATGTATATAATAGTTACATCGCAATTATCGCTCAGCAGTTCTCTTGCTGTGCTAGGTGAAATCTTGATCGACTTAGTCCTTATGAAGAACTTGTTTATTATTGATCTCTACTTAGACTATATAGACTTTATTGAATAATCTTCAGCTGTAGTCTTACTGCGGAACACCGGGCTTCATAACCTGTTAGAATAAGAGTAGTAGAATAGTGGTTATATGTATTATTGACTATGTAGATTGACTTATAAGACTTAGAATCTAGACTACGAAGTGGAAGATATATATATGTGTGCACGTGCCATATCACATGTGATATGGCACGTGGTACATATCGTATATTTCCAACACCTATGATATTAAGAGACATAAAAGCTAATAGTCTCTTCTTATACTCTGATAAAATGTTGCTATAATACTTCTTCATTTTAGTAACTATACAAACTTTATATGGTTTTAGATCTATTAACAACTTGATATCCTTTTCAAGTATTATTACTAGGTATAGTTTGCTCAGAACTCTATATCCCATATGTTCAAACCTTCGATGCCACAGCCAATAGCGTTTCAATCGATTTCTCCTCTGAACTTTCATTTGATTTATCTTGATTTCGTTGTATACAATGTCTTCAATTTCTACAGGAACTTTTTCTTTAATAGCTGGGAAGGCAATTTCTGGATTATTATTTGAAAGATTATTAAAGATCATATAAATGCCATAGAAATTATCTATAGATAGTATGATTTTTCCTTCTTTATGAAAATACATTCTTCTATTATTAAACGCTTCTTTTGTATTAAAGTACTTACAAAAGAATCTCGTAGATAATAGACTTGCATTTAATCCTGGTATATAGAGAGCTTTTAATCTATACTCTGTTTTATTCCATTTAATAACTACTATTCCGTATTCCTTTGTAATTAGTTCTCCCCCTCCAACTTTTATTTTGCGAGGTTTTGAGAGCTGTTTTATTTATTTATTTATTTATTTATTTATTTATTTATTTATTTATATTAATTAACATCTGTTCTGAACCTCTCTAAGGGTATTTAGACGTGCTAAGATAAGGAACTATTTAAGCAGTGTAATCATCGCGATCGAATTTAGCAATTTAGTTTCAGTACCAGGGGCTATTCGCTTTTCTACAGATGTAATTCGCTTCTGTTTCCAGAAGAGTATATCTGATCCGAATTGTTGTTAGGGTAGAGCTTGATTTCTAAGTGGATAGACTTTTTGTGAGCTTCGATTCCTTGGTTGAAGAGGGGGGGAAGTGGGGGCGAATTGCTATGTGATTAGCTGAGTGTTGTAGTTCTTGTGTTATATATTGGGTTATGTTTTGCGGTTTTTTAGAGATAGAGTGAGTTGGAGTGATTAGTTGAGTGATAAGTGTAGAGGGGTAGGTGTTTTGTTGAAAAAGTGATCCTTTTCCTAAGGTTCTCTAGTAATTGGGATAGATCTGAGTATAGAATTCTGAGTCTATAATTAGTTGAATGAACTTGTTAAATGTATATAAGAGTTTCTTGATATATATGATTACCTATTTATTAAAATGTATCTCTATAGGGGCAAGGGGCCAGTCTGAGCGTTTGAGGTTGTTTGTTGCGCATTTGAAGAAGTGATATAGTTCTTTTGTACTATTGTATAAGCAATTCAGTTTGCTATTTTGATAATCGAATCTCTAATAGTAAGCGGCGAAATCGCTATGGTCTGTTTTTATAGCTAATAGTTGATATAGAGTTATTCTTAGCAGAATTAATTCCTTTAGCTCTTTTGTATTATACCTAAAAGATTAATCTTTATAACCAGTAAATAGAAAAATATTCACCTTTTCCTATTAGTCAGTTTCTGTATGTCAGTGCTTCTGGTGAACAATTGTTCAGATAATATTAATTGTTAGTAACTTGTTGATCACCTAGTCCATAGGTCCAACTACATCTATATTTGTTAGACGGTTTGTTTTCTTATTATCTTCGATCTCTATATAGTTAGGTAATCATTTCACTCTAATATTAAACTATTTTATTATCTTATAGTACTTATGAAAAGCCTATTGCATTATAGACAGCATACTTCTGCGTACACCCCAGATAACCAGTGTACTATCAATATATATTCAGATCCGGCCACCCGGGGGATCTTTGAATATATTAATCAGATACTCCAGCCCACACCACGCTCCAATCGCTTTTGCATCGAATATATATAAATCACTTCGGATCTGCTTAGATCTGGAGACTAATTGAATACCATTATAATATATTATATATCCGTAGCCAACATAGTATTTACAATTAATGGTTTATTCTAACCTGTCGAAAAAGATTGTATAGTCCTTAAATGGGAATTGTTACTATTATTCTTTGAAAGTTTGAGTTACTTCTTTTTTGGTTAATCCTTCCATTAGATCCGCTCTATATTCTATTGAAAAATGCAGATAGAATAACTTAGGCTATTGGGTCTCTGGGATAAAAAGACTGAGCCATTGGATTCTTGTGAGAGATTCTCTAGCTATACCTGCTTCTCGCCCGTATTTTCGTATTACAGGCTTCAGGCGGCTTACTAGCAAATGCTAATTATCAATTGTTTTTAAATGTAGTACAAATCACAGCTTAGTGTATTCTAATGTAACTATCCCTAATGATAAACTGGCTTTCTTAATAAGAGCTGCGATTGATATAGTTTTGTATATCAGGATCGCTTCTTTTGCAGTAATATTGATTATTCTATTAATATAACGAAGGTAACCTTTGATATCTATGCTTGTAATTGTTTAATTCAGTCCAAGTTTATGTTTACTAGCATACCATACTTCAATACCAAATAGCGTTATTGGGAGGACACAGGTGATCACTACTTTTCTGAGGTAGGAAGCTAGTGGCTCATACAAAGTGCAGGCGATCAATCTGATATACGAGGCTACTTTTATGGCTTTTGCTATATGCATTTTGATATATTATAGGAACAAGAGCTAGCAATTAAAGAAAACTCCCAGTCATTTTAGAGTTAGTTGAGCGCTCCCACTCATTGCAATCGATACTAATATAATTATCAAATCTGGGTTTACCACTAATAATGAATTAATAGTATTGTATTACCTAGTTATATATAGTAGTTCAAACTTCTCAAAAACAAATAGAATTTTATTCTTCTTGCCCCATTTAATAATTTGCCATACTTGTTATTATAGGATTCTAGCATTTGTAAAGAGATACTTAAAAAAGTGATAAATTGTGATATTATTTATATAGCCAAAGTAGTATTTAATATCTCAATTGAGGAGCTTAGTAAAATAGAATATATAGAGGATAGATAATAATAGGAATCCCTAAGGGGTACCGCATACCACTAGATATTTCTTTATTATAATACTTTCAAGCCTCACCCTAACTTTTTTATTTGTAAGGAATAAGTTTATCAATTTGAGCAACAAAATCGGCCATCCTTATTTAATTATTCGACTCAAGAGTTAGTGCTTTAAAAGAATATCAAAAGCTCCCTATACATCTATAATGATAATTGAAATTATATTACCAATTACTAATAAAAGCTCCACATTATAAATAAAAGCAGCTATTAGATCTATACCTAATCTTCTAGGGAGTGCCCTATAGTGCTATGGACTGATTACCTTATATCTCAAAGCTATTCAGGATACTTGATTGGCTATATACCATTCAAGACTCTTGTCGATACAGAAGATTAGAGCTATCAGCCACCACAACCATGATAACGTTTTGTCCTTTTTGCCCACCTTGAGGATTATAACTACCTCTGCTAGCTTCCATCCTTCTGGGTAGTAGTTCAGAGCTAAGCATAATACAAATATTTCCCGGATCAGTAATTTGACGCTTGGTCAACATGCTTTAAGAAAGTATACAATAACTCAATTCACTCCTGATATGGTATATGTAGCTCCTATAATATGCTTTTCCATTTCTTCCGCCGAGATCGTTTTTTTTTAGGGAAGCATCTCTTTGTATATTTGATTGAGCAGCGAATCGTTTGATTAAATCATCGTCTGCTCTGAATCGATTAAGAATCGCTGTGAATAAAGCATTTGCTTTCTCTCTTATATCATAGATCTCCTATTCCCTAATTATTAGAGAAGAGGACCTCGTATTGCTTTCGGGGATTAGTTTATGCCATCCCATAACTCAGTAGAGTTCTTTATCGTCTTTAACTTCATCTAAATATATTGCCTAATAAGATCTCTTAGCTTGTTGTACTGCTTTTTACAAGAGATAAGTGATATCAGCCTTCCTTTCCGGGTCTGATCCCCTCTATACTTCTATATATGCTTAATAAGCTTCTCTATACTCATCTGTTTATCATAGCGAGGCTTTTCCTACTTTTCGATTGATCTTATTGATTGCTCGGATCGCTCTGTTTAGTATATTCACAAGTATACTAATATAAGTCTCAATCTCAGTTATAATCTGAATATCTATCTTATTGAAATAGGCTAGCTAATTGGTCATTAGTTTATCTAATCTAAGTAGATCCGTTTCCTTTATCCGGTAATAATACTGATCCTATTCTGTTGTTCTATGTTTTATCAAAGTAGTGATTTGAGTAGTATGATTAGATTTGTAATAAAGTTCTTCTAGTACTTTTGTATAAATAAATAATATATTGGAGAAGATTAAATCTATTATATACTCTCTTATATAAGTGGGTATACCTGGAGTATCTATGAACTCTATGTCTTACTTGTTTACCCAAATTACAAGTTGTATTCTCTGGTTAGTTGTGATTACCCCCGGTTCCTATAGATTGTGCTTTACATTAAAGTTCCTTTTTACAATTGTACGTTCATTTGGGGTCAGATGTGTAATATAATTAATAATATCCAAAGAGCACAGGGCTCTATAGATATTCAGAATCGAGTATTCATTGACTTTTATCCAAAATAGATCTCTGTTTTCGAATCGATTCATTTGCTCTACTTTCAGATTTGTGCCTTTGTGAATATACATTATAACCCTAGAGCTCTATTTATTCTCTTTCAGATCTCCTCAAAGGTTTTAATTATCAATCGACTGATACCAATCGTATGCATTGTGATTTTGTATTATTGAATTCTAATATAGTTTTGGCTCCTGTATACAAATTATATCTAATTGAGCCTCTACTATTAATTACAATAGTATAACGTGATTTGCATATCCCTAGTCTATATTCGTCTAAACAATAGTAAGGCCTTTGTTTCTTTAAGTATACTTATTGATTATATCACTTATAGAGATAATCTGGGTATAGTATTAATTGTTATAGAGTTTTCTATATCAATTATTTCCAGGTTTATTAGAGTGAAGGTTTTCTCTACTAGCACTTCTATATTGAGATTCTGTTGGCTCTGGCTACAAGCTGGGCATATGTATAGTATAATTGCTATAGTTGGTAGATTTGTACTAAGTTTGTATAAGTGCTTATTAAAGTGTTTATTCTCATATACTGTAATCCTCGCTTCCGAGGTAATCAAGGTTTCTATAATTATTCCTCTAGGAGGCAAAAGTGATTTGAGGGTATAATCTACCTCGTCTATATCTACTCTATACAGCATTTTATAGTTTCTTCTACCGGTAGTTCTAACTATAGCCAGTTCCTTTGCAGTCAGAACAATCTGTCGTTTAATATAGACCCTAGGGGCAACTAGGTAATTAAAATGGCTAGTACGGAAGGGTTTATGATAATTAGCGTATTGAACTACTCTGATACATTTCTGGTATATGAGTGCGTTCTTATACTCAATGTTTAGTTTATTGTATATTGAGCATTATAAGGCTCTATTGCAGGTGAAGGGGTTATAGTACTCTAAGCAGCTAGTGTTGTAAAATTGAATTTTCCGAGGTTTATCTAGAAGGACTGAGTAGGAGCTGCTATTGAATAATCGGAATTGTAATATTGCAATATTAAAGCTAATGATTCAAATAGCTCTTTTAGTAATCAGGTTAACCCTGCTACATGCCAATCGGTAGTTAATTAACTACTTGCCGATTTGAGTTATAATCTCCTCCTTAATAAGCTCTATGAGTATAGGAGTAGGAGTTTTTTTGATATAATAAAAATTATACGGTACTTATAGGATTGTATATATAAACCATTTCTTTAATCTACGTATACTTATTATATAAAGAATTTTAAGTATCCGCTTTACATTTTCTATCTTTATAATCTCCTTTTAACTAACACTTGAACTGTATCTTAATATCTAGTCTATATTATTCCTTTGAAGAAAGAGAATCTTTGTTAGTATAATACCAATAAATGCCTCTTTTATTCTGAGTTTTAGTAGAAAGAGACTAGTCTCTGAGAGCAAAGCTTCTCCACCAGTTATTATAAGGATCGTTTTCTCGATCCGATTATTCTCCCTTTTGAATCTACATGCTTTGGAGTATTTAGTGTTTATACTTCTATTAGAAGCAGAGTGTATTGTATTGATAAGACTTGTAGTAGGGTTTACTGCCTCAGACCTTATTTGAGTTTTTAGTACATTAGTATAGGTTTTTTGTATATTACTTTTTGACTGTAATTGCTCCATTACAAGCTTTTTCTCTTAATCTAGAATAATCTTTATTACTTCTAGTAGAACCAAGATGATTATACTCTTAATACTTATAGCGAGGTTGTATTATTGATCTTAGAATCTTTATATAAACTTATCCGCTAACACTATAAACACCTCAATTACTTCTTATCTTTCCCCCTCTATCTTATCGATCCTCTCGAATTGTTCCTTGATTGTACTAAGGGTAGAACCTATAAGTGATTCTATAATTAATAAAGAGGTAATACTTGCCCCTAAGATAATAATGTTTGATTGAGGGGGGATCGCCTCTTGAGTTGAGGAGCCACTTGGTGCGCTGGGGGCGCGTATTATTAGCGGTATTGTAAAAGAGTAGAAGGTAGTAGAGGTCACACAAGAAAAGCCTTCGTATATACCATAGAACTAAAGTAATCCTAAATGGCTATATATAGTAGATAGAATAAATCGTCAGACATCGACAGTGAGGTAAGAGAACGAATGGGAGCTATATAGTACGCATATATCAAAACATAGGTAGTCGAATAGGAGGTAAGAATATAGATTGTCTTTTTCTAAGTCTATTGAAAAAAGGTCTATAAATACTAGCTATAGAAGTCATGTAATTAACAAGGGATGTTTTTCCGTTTATATTCCTTCTTACTTTGATAACTTGATTATTCTAATTAAAATAAGTTAATTCAAAAAAAGAAAGAAATCGTACAAAAATTAAGTACCAATAGTCTAATCATTTATATATACCTTTCAGGAACTGATTTATCCCTTACTAACAAATTATAACTATTAAAAAGATACGGTATAACTTTGCTCAATTTAAATAAAATTATAATTACTCGATTCCAATAGTATTAATTACATTTCTGATTGCGAATATATAGTCTTTCTCTTGCTTTTTCGAGTTACTTTAATAGTATATTTAGGTATCTTCTTTCTCTTAGCAGAAGCAGAATTTCCAATATCGCTTACTATCCTCTTATTGCTTCAAGGGGTTGATGAAATAGGTTTACTAATATTCTTGCCTTTGAATAGGGTTTTCGGGGAGCTATTATTATTATCAAGAGGGTTATCCTCAGAATCTAATAATATAGAAACAAGTTCACTATTTTTGTCTAACATAAAAAATATTCTTTTCTTGTTTTTAGAAATAAGAATATTAATGATTTTGAAATAGGATTTGTTATTGTATCCTAACTTAAGAAATTGAGAATCCGTGAAAGCTCTCGAATATTAATTGTAAACAACTTATTCACATTCAATATACTATAATGTGAACATTTTTTTGTTTATATCAAAAAGTTTCATAATCTTATTAAGTATAGTTTGATTATTCCAAAATAATCCTTTAATCAATATTTACTTCATAAGGTTTTCCTAATTAGATAGTATTCTACAAGGAAATCTGAGATCTCATATTGTCCTTTATTTATCATTATTTTATTGAAAATAGGAATCAAGATTTGATAAGCTCTTTTGACTTCTTTATATTTTATATCATTTTCGAGAAGAGATTATATATCACTATTAGTATTTCTAATGACTATAGTATAAGAAACAATAGAAGCTATAAACGATTACATTACTAGCTCTATATTAGATTCTGAAAATCAGACCAAATTATCACCAGCTAATATCACCCATCCCCTATTATTAATAGGTATAAAGTTAGGAGACTTCATAAATAAAGAAAAACTATAATAGTTTTTCTTTGATTCAATATCTTGAAAGTATCCTTTTTCGAATATACCACTATTTGCATCTAAGGTCTTCATTACTAGGCTTTACCAAGTGATTTCAGAATCACTTTTCATTCAGCTATAACATATTATTTAATCAAATGTGAATTCTCGATCTATAACCAAATGGATTATATAAACTATGAATTACTTCATTTGATTGAAATCTAATTTGGAATATAAGAGTTTTACATTTCTATATATAAAGATTTAATTAATTATCTCATCTTTCTAAATAATAATAGCTGAAAAAGGAATAATAATGAGCCTGAATTCTTAATCCATTCATTGTTTTAAGACATACTATCAAAATTTCAGGTCTTATCTGCAAGCTTGTTATATCGACGAATAATAATAATAATGAGTAAAAGCTAGGCCTTACTTTTCGTAGCGATTATAATGAGAGTACATAGCTATAGATTGTTCGATAAGAGGTTGATATTCGGTAATAGTAATGTTGAGGCGGTACTCTAGGGAGCTCTTAGTATAATAGCCGATTTTGCGAATGTATATCAAGCCAGCTATGTGTTATTATATAACTTTGGTTTTAGCGATGCTAGCTTCGATAGGACGGAATTTGAGAACTCTAAGAATCTTTCTTTTTCTTTTCGTACTAGCTAGTTTATGAGTTTTGAATCAGTTGTAGTATTTGCTATTAATCCGAATTTCATCAATTTGATCATAATTCTTGTAAAGAAAACGAAGACGATATACGATATCCATTCGATCTATATAAGAAGCTTTAAGTTCAAGGGTTCCTGCAAGTTGATGAATATAATACTTGTATAGCTCTTCTGGCATCAAATTCACTAGTTCTATTATAACTATTTAGTCTACTGGCTTAACTAAATATCTCTCTTTTAATGCTAAGTATCAATTCTTTTCTGCTAAAGCCTTAGCATTACACTTGTAAGCTTTAGATATACTCAATTCCTCTTCTTCTTTACTTGGAGTGTCTTAGTGAGTGATTATTTTATCCATAATGTATTTTATCATTGATTCCTTCATTGTAATATCGATAAAGACATTAAGTTCGTTTTATCGATTAATGTTTGTAATTTCTTCTTTGTTGGGAGAAGTAGTAGGAATTTCCATAAACTCAATAACTGAATCTCCTACTAGTAGATTGTTTTCCAAATAATTGACACTAGCTTCTCTCAATATTCCGATTATATTATACTTAAGATTTAGTGTAATTCTTTAAATATTTTTTTATTGAAAGGCAATAGTATTATTGTTTTTGTTAAGAATTTTAAATACTTTCTTAAATTCAAAGGGTATTAAATGTTTATTAACTCGTATATCGGATTTGGGGGGATTTATTAGTCGACAAATAAGTTCTCCATTAACTACCTCTAGCACTTTCTCTGGGCTAGTCATTTTTGCTAACTTGAAAAGTTCTTTGTGGAATTTTGTACTATATAATATAATAAGAATCATAGTAAAGGAAAGACCTTTCGGAGAATGTGCTTAGAATTGTTTAACCTTATCAACTACATTTTGTTATGCCTCACGAATCTTTACAATACAATCAAAAGTATCCTTATTTTCGGCTTTTATTTGCTTTATGGAAACATTGACTTTAAGATAAAGATTGTTACAAAAGATTTGAATCATTAACATTTCGATAAGGGTATCTGTAGTTTCTTTTTAGACTTTCACTCAAGAATTGAATTTTGTGAACACTATATATCGTTATTCCTCTGGGAGTTATTCTATTATTCGAAAGGCTTTGAGTAAGCCAGTAATTTTCTTATTGTTTATAGTTATCAACACATTATAACCTATATATTGAAATTGAAGATCCGAGTACTAAATGCTCACAATGTTTTGAAAATCTTTTTCTGAAAAACTAGAAGTATGGCCTTACTCAGATCCAGACATTTTGAAAACATGCTCTAACAACTTTGTTCAAATTTGATAAAGTTATATAATTAGTATTAGATTTATATAAAACGAAAAAAAGTGCTTTACAAGTATATTTCTAAATGGAAAAGTGAGATAAAGCAAAATGTATATAGAGAAAACAGATGTAGATTCAGATCAAATTTAATATAAAAGGAATAAAACTATATTACAGAATTTCAGGTAGAGTAGTAATACTTTTGAAATAAAAAGATATAAAGAAGATACTTAGAAATATAAAGGAAACTTTCTAAGTAAAAGAAGGTTATTTGTTTTCTTTATAGCTCTACTTATTTGATGTCTCTTCTCTTTCTGACTTATTTAGAAGCTCGTAAAAGATAAAAAAGATAAATGAATTTTACATTTACTATTTGAAAAAGCAAGTATATTCCCTCCCTACCTAGAATCTTAATTAAAGTTCTATCAATTATTTATACATAAAGAGAAATGTAGCTCTAGTTAATAAACTTATTATAGGAATTTCTATTCTAATATGAGTATTTATATTTATTAATAATGAAGACTTATTATTTGATTATAATTGATTTATTATTTCTTTAATAATTATAAAACATTAAATAATTCATTTATTTCGTTTTAGATTTAAAAGTATTTCAAAAGAGTCTTCAAGTTTGACTTCAATAATATTCTCTAAACTTTCTTCTCCTTCAACTGGAATATACTCTCCTTCTTTTTTGATAAATTTCTTAAGTTGAGAGCCTGAATAAGTTCCATCAATTGGAATGCTATTTATTTCTTCTAATAGGTATATGCCTTTCTTTGATAGTGCTTTGCTTATTCGATATGAGCTAAGCTATCGATATGCGAGTTTCTTTTTTTGCGATATATTAATTTTGAATTAGGGATTGAATTAAAGCATAATATCTTCTGTAGCGATTTATTTATTGATAGTATTATTATTCTTATTAAAACATGCTTTTTCATCCAAGTAATAGCATTTCTTTCGGATAATCACTTCTTCTATATCAATATCGTATGTTTCCAATTAGCGAAGTCGTAAGGCTAGGAGATCGACTTGGGTAGTCACTTTTTCTCAATCTAAAACTCTTTAGGTGCAGAATTGTATTTCTATGGATAATATAGGATGGTGTTCATAGATAACATAGAAAGGAATTAGATTAATGAATCAATACGTAGTAACCCTATCAGCAAACAAAATTACATTAAGGTAGCGTAACCATTCTACTTTACTATTCATCACTTTGACTAATCCATTAGTTAGGGGTCTGTGTCCTCGTTCAATTTGGCCGTTTGCTTTTGAATTATAGACGGAGATCTGTATTCGTTTGATATTATATTTTTTCAAGAAGTATTCTATATATACTTTATTCTTTAATCCTTCATCCATAGAAACCTTGTTAAATATCGAGTGTCTGTAGATAATACTCCAAATAAAAGCTACTACAGCCTGTGAGATAGTATTCTATAAAGCCTTAACTTCAACCCAATCTGATAGATCATCTTGTAAGGTAACTAAGTATTTGTAACTATTATTCGGGGGTATATACATAATTTGGATCCTAATCTTGAATAAGCAATTATTGTATACTGAGAATTCTAATACACATTTCTTAAAACTAATGAATTCTTATTTGATTATATTTTTAGAGTATTATAGAATAATTAGATATTGAGTGATTTTGTAGTTCTTTTTATTGTATCCTTCTTTTAACTTATAACTTTATTCAGATTGAACAAAGTTGTTCGAATTCGAAGTATTTTCTATATTATTGAGTTCGCTTGTAATCTAGTCGTTAATATCTATCTTATTCTTTTCATTCTCTAATAACTCTACAGTTATAGTAGATCTCCTCAAAAGTCTATTAGTAGTAGTGTAAGTAGTGCCTTTAATATGTCGGACTTCGAAGTCAAACAATCTGATCCACGCAATCCAGCGAATGACTAAAGCACTAGGGAGGTCTGTTGTAATTCTATTTAGTTAGACAATTAGGACTTTTGTATCTATTTCTAATACGAAATATACTCTATAGAGATCAAATCTGCACTTTCGAAGGGCTTTTAGTACTCCTCGACATTCTCGTTTTGTAGTATTATAATTTCTCTCAGCAGCATTCCAAAGTCCATTCTCAAAGTATACAATAATCCGTTTTCCATTGAGTTCTTGATCTAAAATAGAACCCTATCCATTAAGACTTATATTCACTCCTAGAATAATAAGGTCAATTAGAAATATAGCACTATAGTTTAGTGGTATCAAAGCTGGAGGTTTTATCAATTCTTTCTTAAGCACTTCTATTAATCGAATTTACTTCTTTGTTCATAAAAAATCGCAATCTTTCTTGAGTAAGCAATATAATGGTTCTGCTTTTAGTATAAACTTTTTAATCCATATTCTATAATATATATATACTCCGAGGAATATATATATTTCTATTACAGACTTGAGTTCTAGTTAATCGAGGATTTTCGTAATTTTTGCCTTGATAGACTTATATCCTTTAGATCCAACTATATATTCTATTACTTCCATTTCATTATAATATCATTTTGATTTAGTACCAATAGAACAGCCTATATATTCAAGATATTCAAGAGTTTTATTAATTACTTGAATATATTCTAGAATAAACTTGTATACACTATCGACTATTTCTTTCTTATTGTAATCCGTTTTTGGTTCTTTAATACCTATATTATTCAAAAAGGAAATTGCTATCTCTGATATCAGATCTCTCAGAATTTTCATAATGATTTGATAGAATTGAACTATAGAATTGATTGCTCCTTGGGGAAGTATAGTATAACGAAGTAGCTCAAACGGAGTCTAAAAAGCAGTCATATCACGACTTTCAGGTACCAATGGAATTTGATTATAGCCTGAAAAGAAGTCGATTAACGAAGCTACTATACAACCTGCGAAATTTTCTATAAAGGCATTTATATTAGGAAATAAATTTGTATTTCGAATTATATGCCTGTTGAGTTTAATCATAGTGTTAATGATTTAATAAATGCCTGGAGTCTTTTTTTTTATTAGAAACCATGAATTACAATAAGATTCATCGCAATATTCAAATACTCCTTGTTTTATTTTATCTCATAATATTATAGAAACTACCTTTACTAAAGCTTTTAGTACTAGGAATCCTAGTGTTTGTTATACTTTATAAGGAATAGTTCTAATCCTTTATGATAGAGTGACTTCCTTTTATACTTAACCAGTATGAGTTTAGTCAAATATTAATACACCTTTTCAATTAAGTAAACAAGCTATTAATAAATCCCTTTCCAAATCTATTAGGATCTGATCGCAGTCAATTGCTTTTATTCTTTTTGGAGTAAGCCAATACCCTTCAGGTTTTTTATTGAAACAAGGTATTAGAAAGTCTTTCCATTTTCTAGTCGATTCTTGGTACGGAAATTTCAATCTATAGCGTTCTAATCAATCTTCTCTCTCCTTAGGAGCTTCTTCGGTAGGATTACTAGGTTGATTTAAAGAGTATACTTTAGTTGATTTGAAGAGTATACTTTAGTTGCTTTGTTCTTATATAATGTATTTACTTGATTAGAGCTTACTCTTCCGATTTCAACATTAAACAATCTTTCAAAGGATTCTACTGAAATAATGTTTTCATATAAGCTTGATTTTCTTAATATATTGAAACAGAACTCTTGAAACTCAGGGCTAAGTGATTCATAAAGCTTCGAAAAGTAATCTTGTTTGGTTGTTTTATAACTTTGCTTAGATTGGGTAAAGTTAGTAGTATTTGGGGGATTCGAGGAGCTATTAGTATATTGTCCCCTTAATGCACTAATACCTAATTTTCTGAGGTTTTACTAATTGTAAATTGTTGAGTTATTATTTATTTTGCGCTTCAAATACTAGCTTGAGTTTCCCTCTCATTGTTTATAACAGTTAGATATTAGGCTCCATTTCGATAAATAAAACTAACTTCTTTAGTAATAAACTATAATATATCTAATAGCAGATTATTATAGACATTCTTTATAACATAGATATTCACTATATTCGAAACTCCTTCTAAAGTAATTTATATATCTCTACAAATTCCTTTTAGCTTTAATTGATCTAAGCTAATACCTATAATCATTATATAAACTAGGCTAATAGATAAATTGAGTTTTCTAACCAATATTAAATCAATCAAATTAATTATTAATTCTGAATTTAGTATAGCTTTGATTAAATCTTAACTATTTATTATAACTCTAATATTTGAAAGACTTTCTTAATTATCTTTAATACTATAAATCATATCCATATGATTTACAATTTCAAATCTCTTAGGTCTAAGATTCGTTGGAAATTGGTTGATAAAACTAATTATATTAATATTGAGGCTTGAGGATCTTATAGGATTCTTTACCTTAAATATCCATTTCTTTTAAATTGTTGAGTATTCTTTAATAATTAAATCTAAAAGAATACTAATTAGTATAAATAGAATATTATTATCAACTTCCTTAATTGTATTATAATAGTTTTATATAACTTGAGGTACTACTCTTCATTTTGATTTCCTAGTTTTATTAAATACTTTTTCATAGACTATTTCAGGATTATTCGTATTCTAAATATTCATTTATTCTGATTCTAGTATTACTATTAGTTCTTGATTGCCCTAAGGAGTTATATTGACAAACAACATTAAATGAGTATATTTAAGGATTTTCTTAGTAAACATTATATCTAACTTCTATAAAGCTTTATTTTATATTTTATTAACTTTATTAAGATTATATGGAGATTGACC
>PQXI01000373.1:0-24218 GCA_004786145.1 Botrytis paeoniae | reverse complement strand
CCCCCCCCAACCTCGTTTTGACAACCCACTACGAATTACAATTTCCGCAGTCTACGAAAAGACTTCCCATTTCACAATCCGTAACATATGCCCCAAGAAAACAAGCATCGGCTCATTCTAACAATCCTACATAAAATCGCAAAGTTGTTTGCACACTTAATCAATCACTTCTCACCACCAATGAATCTCTCCACATGAGCCGCAACCGCGTTACCTCTTCAGGTAATGAATGAGTGGTTAGCAGCTCGTAGCGTCAAAGTCAGCCGCATCGCTTACAGTTAAAGTTCTGCACGGAGTGACATACATTTAGTTGCATACTGTGATGAGACAAGGCGAGACTAATTTGTGAATATAGAAAACTTCTATTCCATTTTTGAAATAGGCACGTTTTGTCTTATGGGCATAACATGAGATCAACCAAGGGTCGAAAGAAAATCATACCATACAACATAAATTGACAATTCGGATAAAAGGTGATGCATTGAACATAATGGTGGTGTGAAGGCTACGAGATTCAAAAGTACTCGAAGTCTTGGGTCATTGGATTGTAGTTTGGTACATTGGAATTCGTGCGCTTAAATAGTATATTGTATGTCATTTATCTCGTATCATATCAATCAACTAAAAGAGTATCCGCTAGTAAACACATCACAGCAAAACAGAAAGGAAATTTAATACATCCCAGGTTCATACCAAAATAATAACCTTCCACGCATCATTTTTTAGTATAAAGCCAACTACGCCCACCCACTAGCCGAACCTATCTCATTATTCATTAGACGATCTTCACTAAACCCTCCCAATCACGATCTATTCCATCACAATTCGTCCTTTTTTCCACCAACAACTTGGGTGGCCTCTCCAACAACACTTCCCACACTACTAGCCATCTGCTCAACACCCTCACTCGCTTTACTGAGAGCCTCATTTCCACCTTCTCCAACCGATGATGCGAACTCTTTCAGCTTAGCTCGTGCTGACTCAACTGCTGCATTTAATCTTGATTGTGCACTCTCCACAGCTCCTTGTTCATGGCCATAGATGGCTTCCGAAACTTTAGCTTGCGCAGCTGAATAGGATTCTGCAGCCGCAGAAGTTGCAGATGAAAAGTTCTCTGCTATAACCTGAGTTGCTGACTCATAAGTGCCAGTGGATGTTCCGTAGATTACTTCTGAAATCGCCTTTTGGGCTGAGGCAGCGGCGTTTGAAATCGAAAGTTGAGCTTGATCTGCATATCCTGATTGTGTACCATATATGCCCTCGCTCGCGGCGCTAGAGGCTGAAGCATAAGCAGAGGCAGCTGCCTCGGTGGCCTTTTCATAAGCACCCTTTTCGGTACCATAGTACTGAGCACTAGCAGCTTCAACAGCCTCGTTGAGGTGAAGGGAAGCAGCATCAAGAATTTCCTCGATTGCAGGAGGAGGGGTGAAGATCGAGTTAGCAACGGAACTAGCCGATGCGTAAGCTTGACTTGCGTAAGATGACACCGAAGAAACAGCATCACCTGCACCCGTATAGTAAGCGGAGCTCAATCGACTATAGACGCTTTCGGTGAAATCGGGTTCTTTTCCAACCACCAGCTCATTGATAAGCGATTGCACAGCCGAATATTGAGACGCTGCACCGTCTGTAGCTTGTGCAGCATATTGTTGTACATTCGAGAGGAAATTGCCTGTAACAAAATATGGTGTGGGGGATCCATAGATTTGTTGACTAGCTTTCGTAATAAGAGCTTCCCAGTTTTCGCTAGCGACAGAAGCAAGAGATTCAGGAAGTGGTGTTGCGCTGCTAGAAGTGACCGCATTCATTTTTTGAGATATTTCGGAAGAAAGACTAGCGTAGCTCGCAGAAGCTTGAGATGATGCCTCAGCAAAACGAGAGGATGCAAGATCAGTAAACTTTGCAGCGGGTACAGCATCACTAGCAACATTGGATAGTTTCTCAATGACTTTATCGAGCCCTGCTTGGGCCTTCGCGACAGCACTAGAGTACTCTTGTGAAGCTTGAGATAGAGCTGCTTCGTATGCTGGTGTAGAAGTTCCGACAATACTGGCGCTGGCTTCATTATAAACACTCACATGAAATGGTGTCTGAGTTGGCATGACAGCTGAAGATGCCGCCTCGAGAAACTCGGAATATCGGACATGAGCTAGACCGATACCGGCGTAGTATTGATTTTGAGCTTGAGAGAGTAGTTGTTGAGCCGCTGGGGTAGGTGCGGGGCCAATGTGTTTCTTCGCAGCATCATATTGAGAAGAAGCAGCTTTGAGGCCCTCTGAGAGCCTTGATGAGGCTACTGATTGTATTGATTCTATGGCACCGGTGGGAGCGCCATACACAGCGGTTGATGCGCCAGAAATTGCAACCTGAAGCCTGGAACCAGCTGCATTGACGGCATCGGTGTAAGCAGATTCAACAGAACTAAACATCTCCTTGTGAACCGGCTTTGCAGATCCCGAAACTTGAGCCGAGACAACAGATTTTGCTTGTAAGTAGTGATCCGATGCCCTTGACAATGCATCGCTGTAGACAGACTTAGCCGAACTTGCGGCGGAGTCCAGCTTTGGTGCAGGTGTGCCATAAATGATGGAGCTTGCGCTATTCAATGTTAGTTGATTTGAGAATAATAGTGAGTAATAATTGAACAACTTACGCAGCAACGGCATCAGCATATCGACTTGTGGCAACACTAGCAACACTTTCACCAGTCCCTTGTTGCGTTCCGTATAGAACCGAACTCGCGGCAGACAAAGCACTAGAATATTGCTCAGCAGCGAGCTTAGTTACACTCTCCACAGATCCTTGTGTACTAGTTGGTCTCAACAATGCTTCGCTGACTGCTCTTGTCATGTCACTGAATTGATCCCCAGCCACGCTTGCCATAATTTGTATTTTCTCACTGTAAGTTTCTTCGTCGGAATCATCAATGACATCATCAAAAATAATTTGTCGTGCCTCAACGTGAGCAGCCATTGCTCCACCCCAGACTTTCTTGGATGCTGTACTCGAAGCGACCGAGGCAGATGAGCTTAGGGAGCTGGTAGCATCGGTTGCACTCTTTGATAACGAACTGGCAATAGACGATGATGCGGACTCAAGAGATTTGGATACCGTTGAAGCTTCATCGGAAATTACACTGCTGATGGATGATATCGATGAACTTGCGGCATCGGAAAGACTGGACGCAGAACTAGAAATAGCAGAGCCTGCAGATTGGACACTGCTTGAAGCTTGGCTAACAACTCCCGGTTGCTCGCCAATAATAGATGATGATACTTGTTGCGAAATACTACCGACTTTTTCACCAACAACGGAGCTGACACTTTCAATACTTCCTTGAGGTGTGCCAATAACACTAGAAGAGATGGATGAAGCCGCCTGACTAGCCACTGAAGAGACAGATTCTAGAGTTCCTTGTGTGGTGCCGGCCATAGCGTCAGTGGCCTTATTGATCTTTTCCATGACCTTTTGGCCAGCGACTTCAACTGCGGGTGGCACATATTTAGTGCTGAAATCTTCGCTGAAATCGCCTGTTGATATCTTCCATTTACCAGTTTCCTTGATGCGAGATAATTCAGCTGCTGCATCTCCAGCAAGACCCATTGCTTTACTCTCCACGTCTTCCGAAGCTGCTCGAGCTTTCGCAAGACCTGGATGATTAGTGACGACTTTTTCAACATCAAGTCGCCATTCCTCAAATCTACTCTTCAACGCATGATATTTGGTCCAATCTTTATGGGTAATTCCATCGGTCCAGGCCCATCGCATTCCGATTTCTTGCAAACCCAAGTCCCTTATATGATCAATGATATCAAACGTATCTTTAACCGATTTTCCAATAAGTGAATTTGTCTCCGAATCAAAGCTTTGTCGCCAAGTTCGGACGGCTTGGGCCTTTTCCTTAATTGCAACTCCTGCTTTTCGGACAGCAGTGTTGAGCGATTCTTCAGATTCTTCGGTATCTTTCTTGGCGTTGACGATCGAAATTATAGTAGACTTGAGCGACTCGAGATTCAACTTAATAGCCTCCTCCAATTCGATGAGTAGTGCAGATCCTACTTTGTTGGCTTGATTTTGAACCAATCTCTCGGTGATCTCAGTCACTCTCTCATCGATTTCGTCGGAAGCTTCATCTGCGGCCTTAGAGAACTTTTCTTGCCAGGTTGTTAAATCTTTTGCAACAACGTTTCGAGCATTTTCTCTAATCTCATCTTCACTTAAAGGGGTCTTTTCTGGTGATTCGGTGGAGGAAGTGGAAACTGATAAAGAAATGGAGGTCGAGGATGCACTTGTAGCGTGCGCGGATGAGATAGACGAAGATATTGATGAAAATGTGGAAGAGGCAAAGGAAGCAGACGAGGAACTGAATCTGCGTAAGCTAAAATCTAATAGATACATCTAACTGACTCACGAATCAACGCTGTCTACCACAGCCTGTAATTTTTTGCCGTCCCTATATCTACCTAGTCTCTCTCCAATTCGTACTAACTGTGGTTCTACGTTCTCGCCATACAAGATTCTCAATTTGGGCCAGACCTTTCTATCCAAAAATACCCCAGTCGAAGTCAAGACCCACTTTGTATATGGAACTCCAGTGCCTACAACGAACTCATTTGCGTATCCATAGCCCTGAATGGCATATGGCTGTACAATATTGAAAGTTGGAACGATGTGTTCATGATATGTCTGCGCAGCATTTGTTTTGGCCAGATCAAAGTATGGTCCACTGGCAGCAGTGACTTTGTTCCAATGTGGAGCCAATGTTTGATCGTACTTGGCCTTCGCAAGACTCTGATATTTTGATACCTCTGGTTGTAAAGTTTTGTCCCATTGAGCTTTACCATATGCTTGTATCTGTGCCACTCTTGGTGCACCATATCTCATACCAAGAGCAGTTACAGGTGCAATGATTTTCTGGTCGACGGAATGATAATAAGGCTTTGCGGCATTCACATATGGTGCGGCATATGAATTGTAATATGGTTCGAGATGAGGAACCAATACAGATCGTAGTTGAAAATATGGTTTGCAGATTTGAGGAGAGGTATCTGTAACGAGGTCGAGGCTCGCAGGACATCGTAGGAAGATTGTAATTATTGAGTACCATGTTAAGATCCTGAAGCTTCATTAGTAATTGACAATGATATGGAAAACAATAGACATATAGCATACCGTGTAATAGTACCGAAACTGAAGAATCCGGATCTCTTCCTCTTCATCTTCTTTTCGCTCTTTGCTGCCGGCGAAGTGGGAACAACCTTGGTGTGGCCATTTAAGCCATTTTGTTTGGCTTCCACCACCTTTCCATTACTACCTGCTGCCATCTTCTTCTACAGCATGTAGATTTTGTCGAAAACCCTTCGTTACTATCAATGTGATATATTTTTTGTGATTGGTGAAGGGTTTTCTCAAGGTGGTAGAAATGTAACAATGATATAAGCAGTAAAGTGGGAGAGCTTGCCGAAAAAGAAATGGTGGTGGTGGTGATTTCCCTCTACATTTAACTGGAACAAAAAAAGCACAAAGTAGGATTTCCAAGATCTGATGTATGCCAAGATTTATTTCTATCGCTATCTGTGTCTGATTGATGACGACAAAACAAAGGTAGTGGAAGAAGGAAGATAGAAAAGAATCTTAGAGAGGCTGGACAAAATATATGAATTTTTTCTTGGTGTACGGAGTATTTGTATGAATAATAAAAATGAACAAAATTTTATTGCCCCTGTTGGTTGTTCGTTGTTCTGTTGGTAGAAGTTGGAATGGTCATTTATTTATATTTTCCTTTTTATTCGATTCTCATCATAGGTTGCTACCAGGTACCTGTCCTGTGTAGGTAGTAGGCATATTGAAGTTGTCAGCTATCAAATGTCAATTTGGACGTCTTGTTTCTAGTGAAGCCTTTTGGACCCTAAGCCCGTACCGAAGTCTAGTGCCCGAGACTAATAAGAGATACTCAATTCTGATTAGTTGGCCAGGTTAAGAGGAGGAGGAGGAGGTTGAAAACAATGAACTACTGCCTCCCTCCTTGGTATTCTGTCGTCATATAGTAAGCACGGCTAACTAGCTGGTCAAGAAACTACCACTACCACTACCAGTCCCAGTACTCAAAGAGTCGAGACTCGCTAACAAATCCAAGAAATCAAGAGAGTGAGCTACTGCGATAGATTGAAAAAAGGATTAGATGAGATGAAAGGTTGGTAAGAGCTAGCTACTTTCAAGTCATGTCATTGACCAAACGTATATGGGAGCAGAGCAGCGGAAGGTGTATGAATACCTAGGTAGCGAGTAGATCTTGATCAAAGACCAACCCCGCAATAAGATAGATAGATCACCAGAAGTATCTGTCAAGCCCGATTCGATGGGTGGGAACATCCACTCAATCTCGAAAGCTCGCACGTGATATATTTTCCTATTCATAATACCTACTAGGAGGGTAGTATTCGAGTTCATTATAGGTCAAAAAGGGCAACAATTTAAATAACGCGCTGTGCTTGCAACATGATATCTACTCCGTAAATCTCTAGATAGTAGATACCTGCCCTGTACGTAGGTGCTTGCTCCTAAATAGTCTGCCTCCACGGCAGTGGCTCCCAGAGGGCCAGCGGAGCGTCATTTAGTTAATTAACGTTCATTATATTTTATATTCCGATCTCGTGTTAAGGTTATTAATCCAGGAACAATAGTTGGCTAGGTACTTGCCTGGGTAGGTATATATATATATAGTAGGTGCATGGTATTCCGCGATAATAAATCATAAAGCATAGATCAACCCCTTCTTCAAAACAGTTGTTTCTCTCTAGGTGAACTCTATTCCTCTCTACTCGAGCACTCGAAAGATAAATCAGGAAAGACTCAATGCTAAAGTGCCTATATGGTTGTGTAGATATAATCTAGATAGTGTAGGGCTGGGCTGTATTTAGTCCTCTCCCAGTTATTCAAATTGGACTTGCTGATTAATCACTTCCGCACCCAATTTATCTGTGAACCCGGGAACCTTCATTCATAATCAACGATACTCGAGAAAGTACCCAGGTACTCAGTACGTACTTGACGATTTTCACTCCCACTATTTTATATTGATCTCTTTTTTTCCACATCATCATAATAAATAGAGCCATTTGTAATACCATCTACTTCATTCCCTTCCCCTCCCCTCTTCTCTTTGATATCCCCTTTCACTACTCCCTCACTCCTTCAATTAAGTTGTGCATTAACTCCGACAATTATTACCATCAAACCGACCACCCACCGACAACTACATAGCGGCACGACGCCACACTTCGAGGGAACATCCGAATCTCCCATGCTATTTCGAAATTTCTAGCTTAAAGGCATTGACTGCTTTCCACGCATTTCACCCTTCGAGCTTTGGACTCTATCTGCCCTTTCGATAAATCTCTTCTCTTCTCGTCCTCCCGTTCTTCCGACCTTGTCCACGTTCCTTTCGATATGTCTACACCGGGGGTCATCTCCACGCATAACGACCACCCGGCGCCAGATGTCATGAACGATCCTCAATATGCGACCAATACAACAAATGGGGTGGATGATAACGGCGATCCAGATACCTGCAGGATATGTAGAGCGGAGGCTACGGAGACAGAACCTCTCTTCTATCCTTGCAAATGTAGTGGAAGTATCAAGTTCGTTCATCAGGATTGCTTAATGGAGTGGCTATCGCATTCGCAGAAGAAACACTGTGAACTCTGCAAAACGCCTTTTCGATTCACGAAGCTATACTCGCCCAATATGCCACAGTCATTACCGACTCGAGTTTTCCTAAAACACTTTGCCTTTTATGTCATCAAGAATATGGCTACATATTTAAGGTTTGGCCTGGTGATTCTGGTTTGGCTAATTAGTTTGCCATTCTTCATTCGACAAGTGTGGCGATTTTTATTCTGGTTTAGTGATGGGGGTACACCAGCCCGAATTTTGATAACCAATTCCAGACAGAATGACACCGCTTCAGAAGGTTTGGAAATTTCGCGTGGGGTTGTAAACTCAACTTGGGGTGGGATGGCTTCGGAAAGAATTACGCCCCTCAATGCTAGTCAAGCTTCACCTGTTGGAATTGGGGGATTTATGGAGAAGCTTATGGGTATCATGATGCCTGTTTCTCAAACACTCAACATTAGTGGTTCGGACCCTCTCACATCTGGTTTCTTCAGGTCTCTTTATTACGGATTTGGACTAACACATGCGATACCTTCAGATGGCTCGACGAACAATACGGGAAGTATCACTACAGTGTCCCTATCCGGAAGTCAGGGACATTCCCTTCTCAGTGATGTCTCTTTTTTAAGTAATGGAACTAGGTTCCCGTGGCTGAATCAAGCCATTCTTGACACTGCCGAGGGCTTCATCATAATTCTGGTAATTGTGATTACATTCATTCTAGTCTTCTTGATACGGGAATGGGTGGTTCAACAACAACCTGTCATAAATATGGGTGCGGCATTCAATGCGGATATAGCTGCCGGTGGTGCACCTCCTCAAGAAGACTTGCCAATTGACGTTCATGAGCTTCAAGAACGAATGGAGGAACGAATTCGAATTATTCAGAGAGAGCGTCTAGCGGAAGCTCGAGGCCTTAATGCTGGACCCGGTGCTCAACTGGATGTGCATATGCCTGAGGAGATCCGCAATCCAAATCGCCCTCGCCCTCTATTTGACTTCAATCGTGAACTGATCACAGCAGCCGAACTTGAAGATTTTGGAACTGCACCGGAAGCCCTCGATCAGCAGCGTAATCTTGATGATCCAGAAGTTCAGCTCACTGATCAATTCTCGGTTATATGGCGACGAGCCGGAGGAGATCCTAGAGAAGTATTGAAGATAATAGATCAAGAAAATCTCGGAGATCGAATGCAATATTGGGTTGATGCCATGAATTTGCGTTTGCAAAATGGAAATTTCCATTATGCCGAATTGGCCAGTGACAGTAGGATTTCAATGCCATCAGATCTACCTCAACCCGCCAACATGAACCATTCAGTCGACTCCAGCAAGGCTAATGGAGCGGACCAAAGCAGTACCAGCTCGGACAGTTGGGAGGAAGTACCGGAATCTCTCCAGCTTGAAAATAAAAACAATTCGACGTTCAATGGAGAATCTAGCCAGAGCTCGAAGCGGGTTGCAACCAATGATGATATAAAGGACGAATCGTATATGGCATCGGAATTGTGCCTGAAGGAAAAGAGTTCCGACTCGGATAATTCGGATGAAACGGATGACAAATACCCTATGATTTCAGGTGGGCGAACTCCCGCAGTTCCCAATCGAGAACCACACCCCCTTCCATTGTCTCAAAACCGACCCAGGGCTACCTCTGATGTCCCTCATTATCGAGACAAATCGCCGTTAGGTCGAAATAATTGGGCCTTCTCTGATCTTCCAGATGAGGACCTTTCCGACCCAAATCTCAGCTTGTTTCAGGAAAATAAAAACCCGAATGAAGAGAAAATGGTTTCTATGGCTCGAAAGGCAGCTGAAGATTTAGATTTGCACCACGGAGTGACCTCGGATTCAAGTGTTGGCCAAGACATTCCTCAATCATCTTTGTACGCTGGGAATGTTCATAACCGCGAGAGTGACGATGGGCCCCTCGAGATAGTCGGCGAGGATGGCGTAACTCGCACCGCAAGCAACTGGGAAGAAGTCTTTGAAAACAATCCTATTTTAGAAGATGAAGACGAAAATGAAAACGCTTTTGACGAAACGGAGCAAAACCCTTTCGCTCCAGATACGCCTCTGCCCCCCCAACGCGAACCCATTCTCCCGCCTCGTCAACAAGCAGAACCCGAAGGTCTCGCTGGCAATGTCGCGAATTGGTTATGGGGCAGACCCGATGATGTTGCACGGGAGGAAGATCTCGGTGTGAATGATGAGCATATAATTGAGGATATGGCTGCTGAAGCCCCATTTGTACCAGTCGCACAAGCTCGTCGCGATGCTTTTGATCACGGTGATGAGGGTGAGGAAGATGTTGAGGTACGCGAGGCTGCTATTGCCCCAGCCTTAGATCCTGAAGCAGATATTGAAGACGCTGAAGATTTTGATGGTATTATGGAGCTTGTTGGTATGCGAGGGCCATTGTTTGGTCTTGTACAGAACGCCATTTTCAGTGCTTTCCTTCTTGGAATTACCATAGGGATTGTTATCTGGATTCCATATAATATTGGCCGGATATCTATCCTCCTCTTGGCAAACCCGGGACCAGCATTTAAGCTTCCCCTTCGATTCATCTTTGGGGTTGCAGCTTTTGTGCAAGACACTGCCTTAGTAATATTGGGATTGTCATATTATTGTTTCATTGCTGTCGCCCAAGTTCCTTTGCGGCTGTTGGCTTTTTCTAGCTCTCAAGGAGGAAATGATGGTCTTAAATTTTCTCAGGCCGCCTTCGAACGCGTCATGAACGGCACGGTTGATAGCATCATCCACCTCGCTGATTCTGAAATATTTACCTTCTCAGCTGCCTCACATGAAGCTCTGATGATGATCAAGTCCAGCTTGTTTGAAATACTCGCGACCATTGGAAATGGACTCATATTCCTCTTATCGGGAAGTTATCAGCTCACCGTCGCCCATTTCAGAAACCTTACGGATTCTCTGTTTAAAACTATTGCATCCATTGTATTGGGGATCCCGACATTCTTGGCGCGGCCAGATTCTTGGGTTATCAGTTTAGAAGTTCCCAAACGATTAGCACCACTGGATCCAGCCTTAAGCGTCTGGGGTGGTGTGGATCGAATGTGGGCTACCCTAGCAGGCTTTGCTACCCTTGCCATATTAGGCGGTCTTTACGTCAAGAGAGGCACACCATTTTCAACAGAGCCGGGGAGTGTACGAGATGTGGAAAACGGAGTAATTGATATGTTGAACCAAGCAGGCGGAGTCATGAAAGTGATTTTTATCATTAGTATTGAGATGCTCGTATTTCCCTTGTATTGCGGCTTGCTTCTCGATGCAGCTCTGCTGCCGTTGTTCGAAGGCGCTACTATTATGTCTCGTCTTAGTTTCACTGGCCGGTCACCTCTCACTTCCCTCTTCATACATTGGTTTGTCGGCACTTGTTACATGTTTCATTTCGCCTTGTTCGTGTCGATGTGTCGGAAAATAATGCGAAAGGGAGTTTTACGTAAGTTAATTTACTCTTCTTGTCATCAATAAACCATTGCTAACACAATTAGACTTCATTCGTGATCCCGATGATCCGACATTTCATCCTGTTCGTGATGTACTAGAACGAAGCGTAACGACACAACTGCGCAAAATCCTGTTTAGCGCATTAGTTTACGGTGCTCTGGTCGTTATTTGCTTGGGCGGTGTAGTCTGGGGACTTTCATTCTCATTCAAAGGCGTTCTTCCAATTCATTGGTCTTCAAACGAGCCAGTGCTGGAATTCCCCGTTGATCTCCTTTTTTACAACTTCTTGATGCCTTTGGCAGTCAGATTTTTCAAGCCTTCTGATGGTTTGCATTCGATGTATAGCTGGTGGTTCCGCCGGTGTGCTCGATTGTTGAGGCTAACGTGGTTCATGTTTGATGAAAGAAAGCCAGACGAGGAGGGTCAAATTGTTCGAAGGTCGTGGAAAGATTATTTCACGTCCTCGAAATCTCAACACGCAGAGGACATGAAAGACGATGATGTTAAGCTCATACACGATGGACGATATGTAAGAGCTCCCGCATCGGATCAAATCAAACTTCCAAAGGGTACCAAGACTTTCCTCGAGGTAGATCGTGATAATCGTCGTCTGGATGGTGTCAAGGACAGTTTTGATGGTCTTCATGGTCGCAACCCTGAGAATTACAAGCTGGTCTACGTACCACCATGGTTTCGTTTAAGAATCTCTACATTCATTCTTTCAATCTGGCTCTTCGCTGCAGCAACAGGAGTATGCTTCACCATTGTCCCTCTGGTGTTCGGAAGGTATATTTTCGCAAAGATTATTCCAGCGGATGTTCGTAAGAACGATGTTTATGCGTTTTCCATTGGAATATACATATTAGGAAGCGTACTTTATGCTCTTATACACCTTCCAACAGGTTTGGTAACACTTCGTAACTCATTATATATTGACGGAGACACACCAAGCATAATATTTAGCCGTGTAATGAAGGTTGCTATTCGCATGGCCCGCATTGTCTGGACTTACACTGCTTTCATTCTTGTACTTCCTACCCTCTTTGCTTTCCTCGTGGAATTCTATTTCATCATCCCCATGCACACTTATTTCTCAGAGGACGAAAAACATGTAGTTCATTTTGTGCAAAGTTGGACATTAGGATTGTTGTACGTTAAATTGACCACAAGAATTATTTTGTGGCATGAGGGCAGCCGGCCAGCAGAAGCATTACGTGCAATCACGCGAAATGGTTATTGGGATCCGGATGCAAGGCTAGCTACGAGGTCTTTCATATTCCCAGCTACCCTTGTACTTTCCATAGCTCTCGCTCTTCCCTACATGCTTGCTCAATTTGCAATCAAAACTTTGTGGAGGAATTCCACAGAACTAGAATTGATATATGTGAATCGTTACGCATATCCCATGGTCCTGGTCATGTTGGGGGTGGTGGGTGCCTTATGGAAAGCGGCACAGATGGTCAAGGGATGGAAGCAGAAGATTAAGGATGAAGTCTATCTGATAGGGGAGAGATTACACAATTTTGGGGATAATAGAAAGGTAGTTGGAACTGCCACTGGCTTGGGGGGTATGGGAGTGAGGAGGATTGATACTTGAGCAGATATTTTTATCGGAGCTAAATAGAGCTCCATGCCAGTACAGATCATTTTGATCCCTTCACGAATTGAAAACAATCCGAGATTCCGTTGGTCTTGACCAAACAATAGGATATTGACAGAACTGTATTCTTTTATATGTATATAGTCATGTTGCAGGAATGGAGTTACGGAGGATACCTTGAGGCGTAAGGTGGGGTACGTCTAGATATGATTTGACTTTTTTCCAAGTGTAGTATAAGTTAACCTGATTTTCCTTTCGATTTCGTGAAACTTTAACAACGTCACTAAAATTCCTTGTGCGCCTCTCGACATCCTTCTCGCTGATTGAATTTTGCGAAAGCAATGACCGTCCAGGGGTGTGGACACCACCATCCCCGCTCAGTACCCCATTCTTGGTTATCATCTCCGGCGATATGAAAACAAATGCCAATGGATATTTTGCGTTTCCCACGTGTTTTTAGGTACGAGTAAAGACATTCGGTATCAGGCTGATGACGAAATTACTCCATCTCGAAATGTGAACATCCATGAATTTTCTGCTACTATGGAAATATTCCCAGGGGAAAACCGTTGTTTGTTTGACCAGCCCCCTTCTTCGGGGTATCCTATGGGTTAATTATGGCACTTCTCATAGATCATCCAGTCGGGGGAATTGCCAAGTTCTCCTGACCGAAAAAAAGTATACTTATAAATATGTATATCAACTGCTCTGGCCGATGAACTAGTTTTCATTGTTTACTCAGTGATATCTTTATCTGTGAGGTTGGTCTTTGCAGAACCCTACTTTACACCTTCAGCCATTTATTTCGCATATATTGATCCGTTGGAGAGTAGCACATGATGAAGTTCATCCCTTCAAATACTCTTGCCAGCACAAGCTTTCTTCTCACTTCCTTTGCCCAAGCAACCATCTTTTTGGCGCCAGAGGACGATATTCTGCTTCCGCGAAGCTCAAGTGCCATCAATCCATTAACTAGTTTAGGGGCCAACAGTCCCTATTTCACTGGTAAGTTTTCGAGAGAAAATTCTCTGGTGATCGAAGTATAATTTCGATCGATATAAATTCCTTCAATATATTGCTTTAGATGCTAAACAGAACTAGGACCAAATGTCAACGGCATCAGCAATCACGTGCCTGAAAACTGCTATGTAGATCAGGTAGCGTATAATGTTAGGCACGGAAGTCGATATCCGGATTCTGGAGCATATGCGCAATGGACCTCCTTATATGCTGAGATACAAGCAGCGAATTTTACTTCCACTGGTTCTTTGGCTTTCCTAAAATCATGGAAGCCAGTTCTGACCAATCCTACTCTTCAAATAGCTCAAGAAAGCCCCACGGGATTCAAAGAAGCCTACGATCTTGGCTATCAATTGAGGACTCGTTATCCAGATCTTTATTCTTACGGCCAACCATTCATAAGCTGGGCAAACTTGTATCCCCGCGTTGTCCAAACTGCACAAAACTTTGTGAGGGGGTTTCTGGGGTCAACAGCAAGTAGTTTTGGCATGGTAGTTACTATCAACTCAACGGGAAGCGAATCGGCACTTTTTGACAGCTTAAGTCCCAGTGATTTGTGTCCGTCATTTGTGGATGGTAATGGTGGGACAGAACGTAAGTCTCGGTTTTCCACATTCTTTTGATAGCATATTCTGTATGCGTGGTTCGGTCGCTTCGAATGTAGCTGATGAACGACTCCAGAGGCAACATGGAATTCGATCTACCTTCCTCCCATTCACGCCCGCCTTCAGTCATTAATCAGGGGAAATCTGAATTTCTCAACCACGGATGTATCTATCATGCCTTATCTTTGTGGTTTCGAATCTCAAATCACAGGTACACTATCTCCATGGTGTGGAGTCTTTACGGACGAAGAACTCAAACAATATGAGTATGCCCAAGATTTGAGATACTATTATGGCATCGGCCCGGGTGAAGACTTACCTTCCAAGATGATGCTTCCATATCTCAATTCCCTCGTCAGACTTCTGGAACAAGGTCCAGGTACCAACGGAACATTTCTCAACGGGTCCAGTTATACATTACCTAGCATCCTTACTGCTTTCATGAATGACGGACAGATCACCGAGCTCGGAGCCGCAACTGGCGTGTGGGACAATACCAAATCTCTAGGCGACGGAACGAAAATTCCACGCGATTACAAATACATCTCGAGTCATTTCGTTACCATGAGAGGCACAGTCGCTTTCGAACGATTGAATTGCGCCATTCCTGAAAACTCAACCTTGACTAACTCAACACGCTCAGCACCATATTCGTACAAGAATGCAGGCTCGTCAGCCTCGACAAATGCAACATATGTTCGCATTCTTCTCAATGATGCTGTTTACCCAGTGCATTCATGTCGATCTGGACCCGGTTCCAGCTGCCTTCTTAGCGATTACTCGAAACTGATCAAGAGTAAAGTCGACGCCGCGGGGGATCTTCCAACTCGATGCAATGTTACGGCTTCTGGTGCTCCTACTACCGTTAAGGGGGCTAGTTTCTTTACAGATCTGTCACTCCCATGGTTGGGAACTGTTATCCCATAGGTGGATGATCAGTACATGTGATAGCGGTCGATGTTGAAGATGTATATGGATAATTGCAAACTATTTCTTTACGTTTGTAGACATTAATTAGCTTTTCTGGCAACTTGATGGGTCTCGTTTCCCCCATCGCGCTTATATTACGTGTCTGATGTGATGTTATGGACATATGGTTAATTACGATGCAGTGCTAAATACAAGGGGAGAAATATTGTAAAATCAGTGTGGAAAAAATAGATTGAATTATAATTAAACTATCAATAAGACTATTCGAAATGCAGCCTAAAGAAACTAGAGTTTTTTCGCATCAAATAATTGCAACGCCACGCTCTTGCTAACCTTGAGGTATCACCTGAAAGTAAACATTTCCACCAATCCTAACATGCAATCTGCCCAAACCCATTACTTTTTCAAACGAGAAACCCACGCCTGGATATAGATCAAATTTCAGCCCAGCAAAAGGTAAACGTACAGAACCGAAATAAGGAAAAGAATCCAAAGAAGAACAAACAAGAACGATACATTTCAGTGAACTGTAACTTGCCGAGCCAGTCTCATATCAGCACACTGACAGCCAATTCCCTAGGATCCATCACATAATACGGAGCAATCCCTTCACTCATCGCCTCACTATTCTCCTTGAATTTTCTTGCCGCGACATCGAGATCAAGTAACAATTTCTCGGCTGCCTTTCTTACTTTATCTGTTCTCCTTGCCGTATCACCTGGCCCAGCAAATCTTCCCCGTTGATTAATTGCGGCGTCTCTCAATTCCCTGGCATAAGCGGATAATGTTTGGTCTTCTGCGACTCTGTAGCTGAGTAGGTAGGGGAGTTGCGATGCTTGAATCCAGACCAATGGATTATTTATGGTGAGAGCATTAATGACGTCAGCTTCTCTGTATCTCTGAAGAGCACTGAGACTTCCAGGAAGGGGTTGGTGGAGAGAAGGCGGTTTGTTGGGTATGAAAGACATGTAGTAATTTTGGAGGTAGTTGATAGCATTATACTGGGGTGAGGCGATGTGGATACACATGGTTATCGCATTTGTCAGTTCGTTGAGAGTTTTGATGCCAGGGAAAGTAGACATCTGACCACCCATTGGCGATTGCATCTCATTACACCAAGTTGATACACATGTGTCTTTTGCGACGTCGGCGTCACCTGTGTAATATGTTGAAAGCATAGAAGAAACAAAGTCAAACAGGATGGGCCACAAGATAGCCATATTTTTTCCGTATGCGTAGTTGTGAAATCGGCGATCCTTCTTGTCATTTAGGGCCAATAGAGGGAAGCCACGGGTAATCAGAGAAGTTGGGACGTAGTTTCCAGTCCAGTTGAAATTTTTGTAAGAGCTGAGGAGGAAGTCGTAGGTCTGCTGTTCAGTGAAGCCATTGATCCTGGTGACAACCTGTGGTACAAGAGTTTCACAGGCGGCGGCGTTCAGAGAAAGAGTTTTGAACCTGTTTTGTTATGCTTAATCAGCTATTGTCATTTGGAGTAACCCTGGATGTTCACGAGAATGAATGACAACTAGGAAGAACATACCAATGAGGTTCCAAGATTTTGTAAACGATGTGATCACTAGGAAAACTTCTATAAGCAGCTACAGCACTGGCCTCCTCCACAAAATGACAATCATTGAGATGCAATGTCACTTCATGATGAGTCCAGTCAGAAACCAAACTACACATTTTGGCGTATCTCCATGGCCAATCCTCATGCTCATTTTCTTTTGGATCTTTTGGATTGATTCTCTTGTTGAAGATCGTAACCGAATGTTCCATACTGATTTTGTAGTCCAAGACAATGGCCAAGGGATGAAGATCGCCGTCTGCATTCAGGTGGAACAATGTTACGGAGGCATATCCATATCTTTTACCATTGTCAGATTTGAGAACAGCGTCGGGGAAAGCGCCGGCCCATTCGCGGAAAAAACTGCAATCTCGGATATAGAAGGATTCTGAATTGAATGTCTCTAGGAGACTATGCATTTCCTTATTGCCTTGATCGAAAGCAGATTTCTTGAACCTATCGAGCCAGGTTTGACCAGCCAGAGCAATAGATGAAGGATTCGGACCAGTAAAAGATTGCTGAGCGAACACTGCATCACTATACCAATCCTTACGATAGCCAATACTTGGTTCAGTTCCAATGTTCTTCTCTTCTACTTGTAAAGCTTTCATTCTTCTAACATTACCATTGTGGTTCCATTATAAGGATCTCCAAATAGGAGATTTGAGATCTCTGGTGGAATTTTGGGAAGAAGCGACACAGAAACATCGACAAATCGTTTGAGGTTGAATATTTTGAGTAGTCCTACCCGATCATCAAGAGGTATCCATTTCAGGTGAGGTGGGTATGAAGGGGTTGTGGTTCCCGGAAGGGCCCATTGATAAAGTGCTCGTTGTGTCTCGAATTTACGTGGTATGAATGGTCGATCGGCTTCAAATCCTTGAGCACGAAAACTATCTGCGTACCTAAGGATATGAGTTAGTCTTAGTTTATAACGCAAGATATATACAATAACAGACCTCTCCTCGAGCCTCGCGAACAATTTTACTGTCGCTTCATTGATTTCGGCAGGTGTAGTAACGATTGTGCCTGCGGCTTTTGGACTGGTCTTCTTGGGCCTTCGAATTATTCTTCGGAAAATATTTGGCTTCTTCTCTTTTGTACCATTAACCATCTTTGCATCCTTGCCTGTGGGCCCATTCACCGTCGTAGTCCCATTGGTGCCATTGACCACATTCGTTGCCTGATGAGCGGACATGATTACATGGGAGAAGCAATTGCTAAAGATAATATCAAGTGGGTAAACAACATTTAAGTGTGAATATTGGTGTGTCAATGTTTGTTTCTAGATGGAATGGGAAAGGAAATGCGGGCTGGAATGAAGGACAGAATAGGAAATTCAATGGAATGAACTCGCAATGTACGAAATGAGAAACTTTCAAGCTCAGCTTCTTTGGAATATTTGACCGAGAGAATACAACTTTCCACTGGTCTCCTGTAGAAAAAGTGAGAGGAGAATTATCCGACTGCAAACATTATGAATCAATCAACTGATTAGCACCAGGCTCTGATGATAAGAGAAAAGGCGTGGCAGGATTTGATTTCGGATTTGACCTGTGGAATGTGTACTGTCGCACGATGAGTTTTATTGAAAACGATTGCAGGCACATTGCATACTTATGAAATTTATTTCACGTCTTGGAATCTTCTAAAGTGCCCAAGGGCTGGGAAAATTTAGATTGAGAGCTAAGGTAAACACCTTGACAAGTAGCAAAGGTAAATAAGGAGAAAAACTCGGTATAAATACCTTGAAAATAGACACAAATTCTGCAATGTCGCTGTAACAAAACTATCTCCATCGAGAAAGAATTGATTGGGAAGCGCCAAGATTTGCAAAGGTAATGTACCATAGAATTCTGGAGATAGGAAGAATTGAGTCTTCAGATCTTATTATTCGCATTGGCTTCCATTCCCTGGGTTGATCTGGACTACTTCCGAGATCAAATTGAGTACAGAGTACATCGCATGTCTAATTGCCGCGTAACTTCCAAGAGGACACTACTCTTCAAGCCATATGCAAGCTCTTATTACAAGTATCGCTGTGTCGGTAGCTACGGATGTGCTTCAATAGTATGCCGCATATATCCATGTGAATCCTTTCTTTCTGCCATCCCTTTATGTGTCTGCTCTTCAAAGTTTCATGCATTTGCATGGCGCGGTTATAAGACGAACGATCTAGCCCACTTCGCGTTCGACCACTCTCGCACTGTCGTAATATAGGTATATAGGCTAATCAATCGTCTCTCCATTTTGGCGCGGTTATTCCCTTTTATCAGCGATGAAGCAATTCTTCTTGGGGTCTGCCTGCAGGGAACCCAAGGGGGTATCGCGTTTGTTTTCAATTTTCCAGCTTCCTTCCCTCTGTCGTGATTTTAAACTCGACTTCGAAACCGATCTGCCATAAAGCTTGTATCAATTAATTATCAGAAGTCGTCGTAGGTTTTCCATTAAATAATTCCTTGATCGTTGAATACCGAGCTTACCGTTACATTGAGTCGAAGTTAATTGATTTACTGTTCGCGATATCTTACTATCTCCGACTTGGTGGGGTCAGACTGACGTCTCAAGTCTTATTACCTTATTATCATCAACCTTATCAGGGCCACGGCACAAGCCGAACCTTTCCACTTACGAAGTACAGACATAAGTTATCCATATGTTACCTCTTTATTTTTCGAAGCAAGGGACTTCTTTTTTCAGAAGTCGTCTGGCATTTACGCAAGGCTGGGGAACAATTTCATTGCAGTTACTAAAGCTAACCCTTTGGACCTTTCGCAAGAAGTTGGTGAGGTAACCTTAAAGCTCGTCTGTCACTAATAACACATTTCTATGTAACAACCAATATCCATCAACAATGGTCTTGTTGGCGGAGAACGTCCAACGAAGTCTAGGGACACGTTCCTTCATCTAATGATCCATTCACTATTCAGATATCTCCCTTATGATATTACTACAGAGCTCAGAATATACCATGGGCAAGATATATTGATTACTTCTTCTAGTTACATCTCGGCTGATCACAAAAGTACGATATGATTGAAATCTAAATATACCTCGCCTCGTCCGCTTAGTATTGATGCAAGCATGATGAGAAGGGAAGACTTACTAGTCTGTTTCTTCTGTCATTGTATTTGCATTTGTCCCGCATCGCATTTCCGAGAGCTGCGCTGCCAAGTTGTGAGAAGGTTAAGAATCCTTCGTAACACGAGTCCCACATTACAGCCACAGTAAGATTATGATCACCAGATTTGACATCTTTTCTGATTTTAACCTTGTTCTGGAAGGTCTTTTCTTGTCCAGCGAAATCTCTTACAGTCAGAAGTAATCGTATGTGTGGTTTCAATCTAATGCACTTGCATTAAGGATGTAATGGCAGCCACGAAGAAGGTTGACGTTTTCATTTTGTTTACCCCTCATTTATTTAGCAAGGACAGCTACGTTGACTCATGCTTGTTAGAATCAAGAATAGGCCAGTCCGCTATTGTTTTGAGTGATGTTGCCGTTGGATTGTCTACGATTTGAGGCATCTTTGACACGGATATGCGAAGCTCTCTCATAACAATTATGAAGTCATTTGGTGCATGAGTGGCCGATGCATTTCAAATCTTGGTGGGACCAGCCATGTTTGTCTCGGAGCAATTGAATTATTGATGTTTGGATCAGAGGCTTAAGCTGGTCCCTGCTGCAAGACGTTGTTCATTGCGCACCCCAGGTCTCGCAGCTAAGACATGCCACCAAGGGTGCAAGGATGATGCAATTGCTCTTTTTCTTTTTGCTTGCAAACAGTTGACGTGAGATGAGGGGTTGAGAAAACTGGTGCGCGTTGTTAAGACAAGCATCGGTGGTGGAACCAGATTCCGATGATAACCAATCGAGTTTCTTTGAAACCCGAGAAAAGTCGCCCCTCTAAGGATAATATCTAAGCCTTTTAGGTCTATCTTGCATGTAAATGCACGATTTACTCGACAATCTCTCAAGTGATCTCATCTCATCTGCAGGTGTAGTGCCCCACCTACCAGCAGCCAGTAGGAACCACCCCACAAAGCCATACTGTTTTTCGCCTCCATCTCACAATGAAGCTCTACGCCTAAAGAGACCCAGAACCCGAGGTTCCAAACTTAATCTTCACAACAGAGCATAAGCTAGCAAAGCAGGTACATGCAAGCTCGAGATATCTTACTGTCTACCTCGAAACCTTAAAACATCCGAACCACTAGAATAGAAAGAGCTAGTTTTGCAGATTATAGCAGCCATACACAGGACCCACCTACAGCCAAGAACTCTTTTCGGGCAGGTAGATGCAGCATTTAACAGGTCGTTAATGCAGCAAACCATAAAAACGACTTTTCCGAATCGTGGCTGCCCAGGGACGATTCTTCCACATTTACCAAACCGAAACATGCATAGAATCGAGCTCGTTTCTCAAGATGACGATCTGTCGATCCGATCCTAACTACTTGCTTGCAGATTTGTAAGCGAGGTACACCATGGATATGTTCTTGGCTTTGAATTGCTGAATTATTTAAATGAACGATAGCTAGCGTTTGAATTGTCAAGTTTCAACGCTGTCCAAGCTCTCATTAGACTGCCGAACAGCTACAAAGGTTCTCTCGATTTACGCACACAACTCGTCAACCTTATTTTGACACTGTATTTACGAACCTTAGAGATGTATCTCTTGGCTTTCATGACATGGCTATCAGTAAGCCTATCTGCAATTATCTACTCTAGACTTTCCAATGCCCTCTTACTGATGCTGAGGACACACATAGCCGAAGCAGCCTACGACCCAAGTGTTGTCGCATTATCCTCACGAGATATTAACTCTATCGCGTTTTTGAATGCGGGGGATGGACAGGTCATCGTAGTCGAGAGCAATCTCGTTAACGATGCATATAGCATTGGCAGCCCCAATCTTGAATCTTGAAGCATGCGAGCTACATCGATTGCACCTGTATTTGCCCAATTGGGCCATACGTATGTTACTGACGCAAACGGACAAGTCTGGAAACACACCTATATTCCTGGTTATGGATAGATGAGTAACGATGGCTGGAAAAGTAACAACGAAATGTGGCAATCTCGTCTCTCTGCAGGAGAGTGGCAAGACAGCCAGTCAAGCGTGTACACTGTAACAGAAGATTCGGGTATCTGTTACAGGTGAGTTTCAAGGCTGTTCTAACTACATAATGCCTTGGCTAAACTCTGTAATAGTGCCAGTAGCTCTTATCGATCGTTTCCACCCACATATCGAACTTTCGTTACAAAGCCTGCTTTCGCTTCCAAACTATCTCACATATCAACTGCGCAACCGACGAACAATGGACTCAGCTCGGTGGTTCATTACGTAGGGCTATCCAGTGCAGGGGACCTACTTTGTGCTATGTGATGGTCGAAGAGCGATGGGACCAGCTATTTTACACAAAAAAAGCTTGGTGAAACAACAAAATTCATTGGAGAACCACTTGTAAGCCATTTCATACCAATGATGATACCATTATCATGTTATTGATACTTCGATTTTATTTCTAGATCACTCGTAAATCACATACAGAGTTCGACATTTGGGCTATTTCCGATGCCACAACCTTATTCCACCGATCTTATACCGGTACTATGGACGTCGGGGCTTGGACAGAGGTGAGTTCTGTGAAAATCCGATAATTTATAGGATCCGCCTGACCATATCCCTTGTCGTAGTGGGAGGATCTCGGTAAATACAACAGTCTCGCCAAGCCCGCGGTAGCTTACGACGCAGCAAACAACACCTACATAATGACTCTCGGTTCCAATAACAACAACAAATATAACTTTAAGCTCTATAATTCTCAGACCGGTTGGTCGCCCGGAAAAACGACCTGGATACTAACAATATACACACATTGGTTGACCCAACCCACAATATCTGTTTATGACAATGGTGCTACACGTGCTTCAGATGTCCATGTTTGGGGAATCAACAAGAATGGCAAACTATATTACTCCCATCTTCGAAATGGACAGTGGTGGCCAAGATCTAACTACTATTATGAGGTGATGGATGTTCCTGGGATCGTACCCAGTATCAATGGGGAAAGTTATCTAGGGGCCCAACAGGTATTGGCTCAGGATGAGTTGAAATGAACAATTGGAGAATATAGAACCAAACTATGAACCGGCATTCCGAAGATGAGATCAAATGCGGTGGAATCACAACAAATTTCGAAGGAAACTTTTTCTTCGAAATATAACCCTTTCGCGATCGATTTAGATCATAGTTATTAAATCAAATCGATTACAATTACCCTCAAGTAATTCCGATCAGTAGTTATTGTGATACCATTGTCGGTGTTCCAAACACGAAATATATACGAAAATTCGCGTAAAATTTTTATTCCAAATTATTAAAAAAAGAATAAGATCCTCAATATGAGTTGCTTCAATAATCCATTAATACTTAGGGATATAGCTATAATGAAGATTTCTTCTGAAGTCTTCATTATATCAAATACCTATCCTATCGTTATTCTGAGTACTCTAATACCCTTAAGCCCTCCTTCTCCTTCTAGAAATCCCCAATTCGAAATCTCTAGTCCTATCCTATCAGCTAATCAGCTAATCAGTTCTAGAATAAAAGTTGAAAAATCCAATTTACTTAGTGATCCCTTTATTACTCAAGATACAAATAATATCACCTATATATTCAATCAGAATAAGAAATGTGGCCCCACAATTCCTTTCAGCAATTAGAACAAACAACCCAGAATACAGAATAAGCCAATTACATCAAAGGAAGCAATTCTAAAAGCAAGAGATCTTATAATATTAGTCTTAACTCTTTCTTAATTATGTGATGAGTAATCAAAACTATTAGATCTTTTAGAAATCTTTAGAGAATATACCGAAAAAGGAAAGCTTATTACCACCTCTAATATTATCACTTCTCAAATCATTCATCTAAAATCAGCTATATGGAAAATCGAAATTCAAGCTAAAGCTCTTATTAAAGCTTCTTTATTAATTAATATATTAACTACTAAATCGATATATGTAGTAATAATAAAAGAAGGAGAATGGAATCTAGTAGGCAAAGAAAAACTTATTAAATCCACTTTAATAGATAAAAAAATCGAAATCATATAAAATCACATAATCTTAATCAAATCAGAGATTACGAATATTATCTCCTTTTCATTTATATTAATACAAAACCAAATAAACGAAGCATTTTAGAAAACTGGAATCAAAGGCTTGATTATAGTAGCAGTAAGGGATGCGAAGACTCAACACCTGTACGCGGTGCATCCTACGAACCTCCAGCTCTTTTTCAAGAGTCTGCAGAGCTAAGATTGAGTCGCAGATGGAATCG
>PQXI01000372.1:0-24333 GCA_004786145.1 Botrytis paeoniae | reverse complement strand
TTGATTTAATTAACGTCCACCTTCAGTCTATGACTATATAGGACGGCTAGGCCAAAGGGGTCTAGCGGATAACTTTTAGAGTACAAAAATGGGGATATTCAATATGGGGTAAGTAAAAACTAATACTGGGGACTATCGCCCGTTATATCTGGGAGTATAACTCAGTGAGTTCAAGGACCTTTTCGAATTCCAGTGGTTTAGCCAGTAGGTTTGTCAAATATTTGATTCACTCCATTGTGCTGATGGGGGAGAAGAAGGGCCGTAGTGGCTATCTTGCGAAGCGTCGAGCTGTCTTGAAGCAGTGTACTAGGTGGTCAGCTGTTTTGAGGCGTATGTGAGTTTCGCGTTTTCGTGAGCAAATCTCCAATGGTACCAAGAGCAATCGCTATGCGTCGAGCGGATGGCTAGTAATTGGTAAAGCGTAGCCCGTGGGAGGTCGAGCTCTGCTGGGGCTTTGACTTGATATGTGAGCTTCCAGTTTTTATAATATGTGGATAGCTTGTGTTAGCCTTAGTCTACCATGTGGAAAGTGTATCCTCCCTGAGAAGTTTGAGGATCGAGAGTAGCCCACTGGCTGTAGGTTCTCCTGCTTCGCTCGAGTCTCTTTGGTAGTGTCGTGCTCCTTGGTCGGCTAGTTCATCGGCGACCTCATTGCCTTCGATGCTCGTATGTCCCGGTGACCATCTGACTCGGATGTCGTGGGGCCGGCCTTCATTAGTTCTTGGCATCTTAGGAAGGCCCATTGTGATGACTCGGCTGCGTTGCCCCGTATCCACTATAAAATCGAGGTGCTATCGATGCAAATCTAGATGCGGCGTTGGGTTTTGAGCAGTATTGCTTCGGTAGCTTTTTGGAGCCCTTTGTAGGCGCCTATCGCTTCAGTGCCAAAGACGTGTGACAGTGAGTTAATGGTCCCATATCCCGACACGAACATGGCCCCATCCTGGTACATAGCGTAGCCGTACCCTACCTTGCGGGCTCTTTCAATGACTTGTTCCGAGCCGTCTGAGCAGACGGTGATGTTGGAGAGGGGTAAGGTGACCCACTACTCTTTCAAGGCCTTGGAGGCGGTTTCTTTATCCAATCCCTCGGTAGGATTGACTCTGCAGCCCGTCATGTAGTACGGGAGGGCAGGGCGAGTCTATGTTGTAGCACTCTCGGAATACGTCAGCAAAGCCGCCGTATAAAAGAAAGCAAACATTTCAATATTACAGGTCACACGGAATAGAACCTACAATATTGGTTGCCTTTTCTCGTCTGTTGATCAAGGTCGAAGATTGATGCCATGCACAGTCTGTATATGGTTTTTAAAGTGCTACAAGTGTTTGAATACAAGATCTTCAGATCGACAAATATCTAGGTACTGGTAGTAGGTACTAGGTAGGTACATCTATCTACCTACCTATCTTTGATAACAACCTTAGAAATATAAGATCTTAACTACTCTGTGCGTGTAATCTGCGATTACTTGCATTTACACCACGGAATAATGGATCGATCCCTCTCTAAAAATAAACTATATACTAGGTAGGTACTCAGTAAAGTAACATTGCTTACTACAGCCTCTTGGAAACGGTATTTAGTAGGTACCTACTAATTATCTAGGTATTATACCTAACTTGCATATTTGGTGGCCATCTCTAATAATATAGCTAACTCTTCAGCATCCTCAACATATATATTAACACTTCAAACGTCTCAGATTCTTTAGTAAAATCATACAACTATAGGTTTCCTTGACTGCTAAAAATCCCTAAGAATAATATGTTATACATAAATAGCTATCTCATCTTTCTCAATCCCTTCCTTCCTCTATCAAATATGTCTCCACAGGTTATAAAGTCATTTTCACTTCATACCTTAATAATGACGCCAGCTATAATTTGTCTCCCAAAACGCCTCTTTCGACGAGCCTATCGAGCTATCTCCATACCCTTTAATACCCTACCCTATCATATCAATACAAGTTTAGCTAATCCACATCCATTCCCGTGTCGCTAGCTTCCATCTCGGTTTCGTCTCCGCCAATTCCCAACAATGATTTTTCCATCGGATCAAGACCATCCTCGTCATCATCAGATACCAAACCCAAAAGCTCCTTATCCATATCATCAAGATCATCATCCCCTCCTGCCTGTACGGTAACATGTCCATTTGCCTGGTGCTTTGGGTTATGAACAACTGGCTCGTCTGGCTCATCTTCGGTTTCATCGCTATCTCGTGCGCGATGACCATTGATGTCATTGCTTGTCAAGATGCGGTTGGTGCCAATAACTCCAAGATTCAAGCCCTTCTGACCATCCCAACGATCAAGTCTTCTCCCGGCACGTCGAAAAGCAGCTGCATACGCTGATACTTCTTCTCCAAAATCATCCTCTTCAGCTTCGAGTTGAACTAGACCACCAAATCCACGTTCTTTAAATGGGTAAGGATTCCTGTGATAGGTGTCATCCTCACTATCGCTGAATGGATTTGACATTGCATTCACTCTCTGGTATGCGCGAGCGAAAACGCCTTGCTGCTTACGCAACTTTCTCGCCGAGTGGTGTGCCTTTCTAATACCACGACTTAGAATATAATCGACTCGTTGGTTCCTGTTCCGCTCTACCGCGATTTGATGTGCGGTTAGCGGTCGATGTCGCCTGGAAAGAGTAGCTGGCACTTCTGGCGCTGGAGATGAACCTTCGCCATTCTTTCCGCCTCGATACCTGGAGCCTGCATTAAGAACACTGTTAATACGCATGTTGCTGGAACTAAAGGCTCGAGGGGGCGGGGTTGAGCGTGTGCTGTCAAGATCGGAGTCGTGTCTGGGGCGAATCTTACTAATCAAACCAGCAGGAGTTCCAACTACATCATCATAACGAGGCCGAACACGGCTCATAATAGTGGATGAATTGGAACCCTCATCGAGGGGTAAGTTGAGCTTTGGCTTCGGACCACGTTTTGGAGGACCATTTTCTGCTTGAAAAGCGATTTGGTCTGCTTCAATGATACGTTTGCGTTCGCGCATTTTAGTATGACCATACTCTAGCTCTTCTTCTGTATCAACGTTCTCCAATAATTCTTCTTCTTCTGTCATATCCTGTAGTCGTGGAACACCTTGATTTCTGACGTCGGTATCATAATCTACGCCAGACCCGAATGGATTCTCATCTGCTCCTTCTTCCGTGAAATCCGACTCGAGATAGAACCACATCAACCATAAGAACGCCTTTGCTCTTGACTTGCTGGTGATTTGAGTGTTCATGATGAGATCATAAAATTCACGAGTTGTAGGAAAATGCAATTCCGTAACCTTCGTGGCATGGTTAGTAAGAACGAAGATAAGGTTGACTGGGTTCGTTCGAGGAATCGGTGTTGATTTGATCTTTTCCAATGTACCAGGTTCAGGACGATCCTCAGATGCACCCTTCAGTATAGATTTGAGTCGAGGCGCATCTTGAAGCTGCTTGTAAGAGTTCGGATCTTGTCGAGCTTGCAGAGATGGAATGGCATGATAGGTGCGAAGTTGTGCTCGCATCTCTGGAAAGACTAAAACTTTATTAATATATGCGAAAATACGAAGAAGATAATTACTCGCAATTCAAAGTGGTATTCATGCGACCAAGATTAACCAAAAGGCACACCATTGCCATGTTCTTTGCTGGCTCATGCTCGCTCAGTAATTTATCCCTCAGGATCTTACTCGTCTTACTACTCCTAGCCATCGTATCGATATAGAGGTCTGCGAAAGTCTGTTTCGGTAGGGTATCATCGTAACCGTTTGTAAACACGGCGTTGTCGTCCTCAAAGATGAGCTTCAGAAAATCGTATTGGATGTCCTTTCTCCATAGAGGCTCTCCGTCATCCTTTTTCAGATGACGAACCTTATTATTCTGAGGTCCAAGATTTCCTTGCATAGTAGAGGCTTGATCTTTTGCCGATTTATTACGTGAGCGCGACGACGTATTGCCAGCAGGCGTGGTTAAATTATTATCTGGGACAGGTGTTCTGCGTTCTTCGTCTTCCGTCGTTATATCATTTGTTGGTTTTGTCGTTGTTGATGGAGGATTTTGGGGGGAGTTGGTATTAGTAGTAACATTTTTTGAGGGCGAGGCTTTTGAGTTTGAACGAGTTGGTGATACATCTTCCTTGTCGGAAGCGACAGTGACGACTGGATCTTGTGAATCTGCCATTTTCGGTCGCTACTGCATAGGACCGAATAGCGAAGGAGAAGTAATCAAAGTCAAAGTAAAAGCAAAAGCAATTGTATCGATAAAATAATAGATGTTGGAACTGAAATCTCTTTAGATTTGATTATTATTGGAATTAATATTCGAATTGAAATTTGGTGAACTAAAATGGAATATTGATGAAAAAAGATTTTAATTGCAAATTGGCAAAAGATAAAAGATAGTTGGAATTGACAGATGTTGTTTGATGGAAATTGAAGCTTCGAACTTCTATACTTTGGATTCTACATCTTGACTTAAGACGGTAGGTAGCTTTATTATTAGGTCATTAGCTGTGAATTATCAGTAGGTACTATGCTACGGTGGACCAGTACTAGAGTATTGAGAGTACGTAGTCTCAGGCATCTATGGTCTTTGTTGGTCACCGTATGAGCTACGATGCGATGAGCTAGCTTGCTTCTCAGTCCAGCTCCCCTTATCAAATGGAGAAAAAGGCGAATATCATAGGTAATAAGTAGGTATGGACAACTAACTAACTGTGCATGTTCTAGAGTACAAAGCAACAGAACATTCAATATGTGCAGAATCTTTTCAACTAAAGCCAAGGTTTCAAGTGTATCACAGTCACAGGACTGAACGCTTGTTTCATTCTGTTCCATTCCAATCTAGAAATATCTTTGTCTGCATTAATCCGTACAGAATAGACCATTGGTATCTCAGTCTCTTCTTGGGTTACTTACTAATTAACCACTATTACTCACCTTACGCACGTATTCCCCCTCGCTACCAACTGAAAGGAATATATCAGACCCGGCCCCGCCTAGTACACATCGCCCATACCTTACATGCCTAGTGATCCTTTATGATGGGAGCATGGAGCATCAGCTGAAACTTTGTTACGACTGCTGTCTGGACTCTGCAGATGATCTGGCATTTGATCGAACTAACTACCTAGTACCTCCCCGGCATCCTATGCACCTACCACAATCTGGCGTTAGAGTCTTCGTTACACGCCTTACCATTCATTATCCATTAAACGCTTCCCAAATCTGGATATAAGGTTGCTGAATCCTCTCGTTCGCCAATATCCTAGCAGAGAAGAAGTACCAATCCCAAAACATTCGAAATGTTCCCTATTTCGCCACTCCAAATCTTCCTTCCACCATCTATACCCTGTTTCTGTCGTCAAAAATGCATCAATCCGCTTCCTAAAGATCGAACTCAAGGCATATCCGTTCTCCACACGAACTATACGAGAACTGCCGTTAAGCTCTCATCTCGTTTGTTTTCCTATCTGGAATGCTTATCTACTTTAAAATTTAGGCTGAGTGAGATGGGTCAGGCAACAGAACCTGTCATATCTGGTAGCACGACATATGAACATCACAAAAGCACAGCCTCGGACGTTTATTCCCCTCCACCAATCCTGGTGAAGAATGGCTTGACAGATTTTAACAACCACACCCTCCTTTCTATCTGTCGTACTCATTGCGAACTTCCTTGTCATTGTGTGAACTTTGAAGGTTCCGCAGGGCTGTAGTTATATCGTTGAGTACTAGCTCGCCAATGGTTACATTAACATTCATGATTGGCATCCATGAGACAACCATGCGGTGGCTTCATCAGGGGTTAGCGAGTGCAGTATTACCAGATGCCTATAATCTCACAAATTCCATATTTTTTCAAAGGCTTATGTTAAGGTTTTTGCATTGGAGGAAATCTCTAGAGAAGTGTAAAAGTACAAAGTGAGCTGAATTCACAAATTTAACTCTGGATATTGGAGCCACTCAAAAGTAAGCACCATAGAACATAGAAAATCTGGTATTACATGAGAACAGGCATCAAATGATTTTTGCCCGAAAGAAAAAGGCTGAAATTTTAATGAAAGGAAAGTAGTAAGAAATTGCGTAAGTATATCAGGACATGGTGTCGTTAAATCTATCCTCATCCTCCTTTTTATTGCTTGTCCACCGTGTGTATCGATAAAAATGAATTCTTGAATGAAAGTAGAGAAGAAATAGAAAAAGTCTAAAAGTGTAATACAGCGTGTAATCCAGGCTATAAGAGCAGCCTGGAAAGGTTTCTCGAGGTCGTGAAATATAATTAGGTCGTTCCGGGTCGCACGCAGTCGTTGCTTTTACCCAATGACCAGGTGAGTCATATTGGTTTGATCAATAACCTGAAGTTCCGCTACCGCTGCCAGCCGCACTCCCATAATCGTAATAGGCTTGATCATCCTCATAGGAAGTCGCTTCTCCTCTGTAATAACCTTCCCCTTCATAAGTTGCGTCGGGGTTTTCATAATAGCTTGCCTCGTCGTCTGGCCGGGACCCGTGCCTGGATGCATCCTCTTGAGCTCTACCCTTCGAAACAACATGCTTCATAGAGACGGAACCCCATGGAGAGCCGCCGGCATCAGCAGTGTCGTAGTATACATCATTTGAGTCAGCTGTGTGATAAGAATGGCCTGCGTGAGCACGATTCTCATCATCTCGGTCTTGGCGCTCTTTGTCCGCCTTCGTCTTGTCACCTATAGAATATTAGTCACTTGCTGAAGCTTGAGTGGTACGGTGATAACTTACGGAACTTCCTCTGCGCTAACCTGTTCTGCACCCTTCTTCGCTCTTCCGGATCTGTGATACCAGACCAATCGTCTTGCTTTGGCTTTGACTTCCCAGAACTGGAGCTTTTTCCCTTGCTAGATGAAGATCGATGGGAAGAAGACATCTCGGGTTCAGTCTTAGGTATTGACTCGAGATTTGACTTAAACTTGATGATCTGATTGCGGTCGGGATCCTCAATTGTAATGCGAGGAGCTTCGGATGCTTCTTCCTGTTCGATGGAAGTTTCGATGTGCTCTGACTTATAGGCGTCTGCTCTTTCAGAATTCAGAAATTGGCTGAGTGGACAGAAAATAGTATACTAACATCAACAGCGGAACTTGATACTTTTGTTGAGATCTTCTACCGCTAGACTTCGAGGATAATATGATCAGGATGATGACCGCGCTATTTGAATTAACTTGATAGATGTATGCGGTGCTTGAGACGCGTGAAACGTAGAGCAATGAGTGACGACGTAGATAAGAAAGCTATAGCTTTCTTGATATCATAAAAAGATGATTGATAGTGATGATGAGCTGATAGTTATTTGGTAAAAGGAAACTTCTCTACTTTATAGAAACCATACAGCGGCGCGGAGGGCAGATTTGATGATCGCTTTTGGATATCAACAGATATATAAAGATCTCCATAAGCAATACTGCAAGAAAAAAAAGCAGACCAAGAGTGGATGGAACGTCGAGTAGAAGCACTGCCTCCAGACGGATCATAGATATGACCGCCACGAAAACGGGATTGATCATAGGTGGATAAGAGTAGGATATGACTGAACGAACTATCGAGAAGGTCCCCGTTCCTCTAAGGCAGCCCTCACCTGAATTGGACTACAACCTGATCCAGTGATTGGACTAAGTGCACATGTGACCTTGTATAGAGAAACTCCTCCAAATATGGGACGAGATGGGAAATACGAAACGAGATAGGGAGGATGATGAATCTAGGATCATAGTGATAGTGGAGCTTCAAATCGATGAGATAATGGCCTTGCAGTGTGGTGGGGGCCATCCATTCTCAGAGGAAGATGGGGAGGGATGGACAGGAATCCTCATTCGCGGCATTGCTGTTTTCGACCGTTCTAAATCGAAAAATTCTATGGTTGAGCTTGAATAAACAAAGATTTGCGGTTTTTATTTTCGCCATGAATGCCGAGAACAAGAGGATAATTGGAAAGCCACTTGTGGAAATGGTAGCGAGTACCCACTGTTTTTCGAAGATGTTCAGGCAGAGATTCGGTTCCTGCATAGGCTCGTTCACACTTGGCTAGGCTGGACAAGGGATCAATTTAATGGGAGATCAGGCAGACAGGTCCCATGTAGAAAAAACAACTTCATGATCAATAAATAGACTCATCTAGGTACGGTCAGTATATCAAGTACACTTGTTTTGTAAACGTACCATCTAGGTATCCTTTCCTGAGGTTAGTAGTCTGAGAATGCCGGCGATACATCACGAATCAGTTCACCGAACTCGTCAAGTTTTTCTACCTTCGAAGGACATCATCGTATACAGACCTCAGCTACACTCCCAGACGTTCTTTAATGCATTGCGCCGTAAGGACACTTACAATTCTGATCACTTGTTCTGAGATGAGATGACGCACACATCCATTACCATATCGACTATTTGACTCGGGACCCGTAAATGACTAAACGATGTCGTTATGGAAATGCTTGTTAATATCCAGTTTGAGGTTCCACTATTCGCTCAATTAGTATGGAGAACGAGAAAAACATCAGACGAGAACATATCAAAGAGCCTTGCTGTGCCAAAGAGGCACAGATTGGTACACATTTGCCTTCGCTCCTGCGCGAAATAAACGACCTTTTGCTAGATGAGTATGGGATTGGCCAGCTTGAGCTGCCTGAATCGACTTGTATTGGCTTAGTAACATTGCTTCTTATAGTTTCCAGGTATTCCCGAGATCTCTGACGCGAGTCCCGGCCGCTGGTTAGTTCAATCTAGAGTCTAACAAATTGCTGACCTACAATGCGTTCTTTCTAATTATTGCAAGTGGGTTGTGCGTACATAATTTATGGGATTAACTATCGGCGTGGGTTGTGCAAGTAAGACTATCTAGCGAGATAGTAATCTGGAGGAAAGATCCTCCGGCCTTGCAGGAAAGTTCCCAGCACAGCCAGGCCCTGGCGTCATCCACAACCATAATATCAACCAATACACCTCCATTTATCGTATACAAAAGAGAAAGAATTCTGAATACTTGAAGCCGGCGGGCAAATTTCACTAAAGATGTGGTATCGGGCACATTTAGCGCAATTGCTACAATGGGAGGAGTACGAGGGAGGGAGCACGAGCGAGCTTACGAGGGCTGCGTCCGGGGAATCATGAAATAGTAAACCATGTATCCCGATCCCGTACATGAATCGCTAGATTTCCGAGAAATCTCGATCAAGGTTAGCATACGGAAAAACATCGAGGGAAATATGTAGCAATTGAGGTATTTCGGCCAAAGGCGGACGGGAATGGCGTTAGCTTGACGTCTACGCCGCGAAACTGTAATCTCACGTGGCCCTAGTGCCAACCTCACCCGTGTAAACAACCAATCGCAGTTCAGGATTTCGAGTTAAGATATAACTTCAATATGTTTGGGTTGATCTGCAGCCTTGCGAGTGATATCTTCTAGAAGGCCATGACCTGTGGATGAAGATCCCAGAACTATCACAGCAGAGCCACCTCCTCCTTGTGCATCCATACACAGCCTCTAACATAATCTTACATGAACGACAAGATTGACAATCTACTCAATGTTTATCTGGCGGCACGTTTCTCCTCTCCTCTCCTCTTTGCTCGAACTTCGGCCTGTCTCCTTTCACCTCCATCAATCTTGTGGCCTCTACGATCTTCCCACAATCCTTCTTTAACGACAATTCTCGCCGCTTGCCCTCCTTTGGAAGGTTGTACATGAGGTCCAATAATAGTGTGTGCTCCTTTGATACGTAAACCCTGAACTGGAACCATTTGCCCAGCGAGACTATCCTCTGCACTGCCTCCTGTGGGTATATTGACCACTATTTTTTGTTGTCCCGGTGAGGATGTTGCGGTAGCTGTACTATGTCTCGGATCTGATGACGGCACTTCAACTACACGCAACTCTGCAATTCCATTTTCGATGTGTTGTAAATCTCCACCAATGCCATATTGCCCTTTCCTAAATTTCTCGCGCCAGCGTAGGAGGTAGCGTCGACTCCGTGGAGGCTCAATGCCCAGCTCTCGTAGTTGATCAGAGGTCAATGTAAACAATGCTTTCCATGAAGGAATTTTCGATGCATGCTGGCTCAAATTTCGTCCAATGAGTGTGAGAAATGTTTGAGCATTCGGTACAAATGGTGTAGGACGGGGTACAGGCGGTGCCTTCATGCGATAATGTAGGCTTCGTACTTGATTGCAAGTGGTTGCATCCGTAAAAGGGAGAAGAAATGAGGGAATTTGTCGTAGCTGGTAAGGCTTAAGGATCATGATGGGCAGATTCTATAGAGGAAGTCAATATGGCTGGCTATGTTTCGCACGACAGGATTAATCGTCCACTGAGGATTAATTGACCGTACGACAGGAATGATATACCTATATCACAAAGGATTCCCGCAGGTCAAAGTGTAGATACCGAAGAGTGCATAGATTTGATGTCAACTTATGGCGTCAATGTAAGTCAACTTGTGTCAAGCGTTAGAAGGCTGTACCTATCTATTTCTGGGAATCCTCTGAACTACCTACCTCACAAATCGATTTTAACCTTAGCGTTTATTCGAAAAATCTACGATCATGTGACGTACTCGGAACAAAGTATTCCCGATGGTAGCATGGAGGCCAAGCGTATGGGTGTGTGGATGGGCGGCATATTCTCTTATCGGTTATCACAATACATGCTCGCTACTGTCGGTGCATACCTCTTAACTTCGTACAGTAAACAGATGGACAGTCTCTCTCGCGCAAGGCAGTCAGTCACCAGTCAGTCAATCACTACAGTCACATAAAACTGAAATTTCTAATTCAACCATCTGTCATTCATCTTTCATCATCCAACAGTCTGTCAAAGCAACAAAACATCCATCATTGCCAATCTACAATACACACCTATCTTTATATCTGTTGAACGCGGTAAAAGTAAACTTTCTCATATATACTGGAAGCCTACGTGCGGCCCAGAAGTATATACGTCCTTTACTGTAAAAACTGGTTCAGAAGTTTGATATAATGACCCCAGTCAAGCCTGAGTGGGAAAAGGGTTTCACAATCATTCCTGATGACTCTATCTTTGCACAGGAGTCACAAAGAACAAATAATGCAAAAGAGAACGTTCCTCTTGAGAAGGCTCCGGTTGTTTTTATTACCGATATTACGGATGCCTTGATCAATTATCTTACCACAGATCAGGTAACTGTTATGGTTTACTATTTGTGTTTCATGGATTGCATTCGAATTTCTTGGCAGCAGAACTTTGAAGCTTCTCGTGACTTTTAGAAGTACTAACTCCATACTATAGAACACGTCAGAAGAACCCCTACGGAAGCGTCAGAAACTAACAACAGGGTCGAGATTAGAATCATCGAACGATGATGTTTTTCAGGATTACATCACAGTCAAACAAGCTTCGCTGGAAGTCAGATGTCTTCGATCAAAGTTGTCGTTAGACTGCACCACCTTGAATAGGCAGAAGATTCGTTTTACTAGCCACTGGGGCCGCCAGGGTGGCAACCCCGAGCCATCCAATATCATCCTTCGAGATGACAATCATAACTCCTTGCTCACCCTACCATTATCACTTGAAAATACGTCGATGAGCATTCAAAATTCTTTCGATGACGTACTCATCTGTCTGATGGTTGATCGAGACTCCAAAAAGCGTGCCCAACAATCAAGTAAGTTGTGGACGGAGGCCGGAATAACTGTGTACAAAATGGATGATTCAGATTATGTTCGGATTGATTTTACTATTAAATGGGAGGTTACAACTAATCGAAAATCGGTCCAGCCTAAAAAGACGGATGCTCTGTTGAAGGTATTAAACACTTACTTTCCCGATCCAAATAGCACAAGCTTGGAACCGCTCTCTGCGCAGGATTTTTATCAATCTGCATACTCTCCAGATCCAGATAATGAAATTGCTGCCTCGATCGAAACACCGGGATTGGAATCAACTCTCTATCCATTCCAAAAGCGGGCTGTTCAATGGATGCTTCGTAGGGAAGGTTCTGAGTGGTCTCGCGCGGCTAGATGTATTGAGACAACTCAGTCCAAGGCAATAAGCCGAATACCACCTTCGTTCTTCGCCGCAACAGACCTACAAGGACGTTCTTGTTATGTTAGCCATTTATTTGCAATAGTCACCTTCGATCTTGCTCCATTCCTTTGGATGGACCAGGATATCAAAGGTGGCATTCTTGCAGAAGAGATGGGCCTGGGTAAGACTGTAGAAATGATTGCCCTGATGACACTTCATACCCGTCGTGATCAAGAACCGTCGGTTATCGATCCATTTTCTGGAGAGACCTTGCAGACAACACATGCCACTCTAATAATATCACCGCCTTCGATTTCAAGTAAGTTCTGAATCAATATCGAGTGCGGATCATACTATTTATTGATTATATATAGAACAATGGATCGGTGAGATAAAGGCCCATGCGCCAAGTCTCAAGGTTACGTATTATGAAGGTATCAAGAGCCGGACACTTCAATGTGAAACCATAATGAACGATTTTGTCACCTCTGACATAGTCATTACCACGTACTCTATACTTGCATCAGAGATCCACTTCACCAGTCTCAATCCAGAGAGGACGACGCTGCGCAGCGAGTCAAAATATCAGAGGCCCAAATCACCTTTAATGAAGTTTTCGTGGTGGCGTGTATGTCTCGATGAAGCGCAAATGGTTGAAAGTGGTGTTAGTAAAGCCGCAACCGTCGCAAGGATGATACCCCGAATCAATGCCTGGGCGATCACAGGCACTCCAGTATGTATTCTCAACCTTTCACATCTTTTTATCTATTTCAATGTGGAACTTATCCGGACTATTGTCCAAAGTTCAATATTCATAGTCATTTTGGGGTTTCAAGCCCCATGAGACATTCATTGCATTTTGTTTAGGAAGCAATGTGGGGCTTGCTTGATGTTTGTATAGATACTACCTTTCCAGTGGATTCAATGTAATCGAATTGGTTCTGCATATGAAAGAGCTCTGTAATCATGAAGAGATGATAAAGAGTTGTAGTGGGGACTGGAACACTTCTTATTCATCGGAGCTGAAATATATTGACTACAATTTAGGTTAGGAAAAACATCAATGACTTACTAGGATTACTCATTTTCTTGAAATATGAGCTCTTGGTCTCGGTGTGGCGATCGCTTGTATACTCCAAGCAGGATTTCCACAAGCTTTTCGAGGCTATTAGTTTGCGTCACTCGAAGCAGAATGTTCGCGGAGAGCTTATCTTACCCAAACAACACCGCTTCGTAATTACAATTTCTTTCAACCCAATTGAAGAGCAATTTTACCAAGAAATGTTTGGCAAGATGTGTGAAGAATCTGGATTGGACACCGAGGGCGAGCCTCTCATGGATGGCTGGGATCCAAAAGACTATGCTGAGGTTATGAGACGATGGCTTGTACGATTGAGGCAAGCAACTAATGCACTTCCCCCCAAACGAGCCACGAGGCAAAAGAAAATTGGAGATGAGCCAATGGTTCAAACTGCGAGTAAGTCGGATCTCCTACTACGGGGTGCTCAATGGCAAAGACTAATATCATGATCAGGTAAGGCCCTTGAACTTATGTTTTCGCAAACAGATGTTGCTATTAGAGCAAATTCTCGATCGCTTCTTCTTTCTCAATTAAAGAGGGGCCAATTATACGAAGACTCCCCTCGCGTTCAAGAGGCTCTGGATATCTGGAAAGAATGCGTCACGCTCTCCTCCACGTTTGTAGATCAAGCTCGGGATGAATTATCTGCTGAGATATTGTCGGAGAAGGCGAGACTGGCATTTCATTCAGACAGTAGTTCAGATGCGATGATAGCAGTAACTCAAAAAACAATTGCTCCGAGCAAAATCCAGAGCATTGAAGGCAATGGTGAGAAATATCTTGAAGGACAAGATGGGTAAGAACCTCTTTCATCGCCCTTGGAATACTCTAACACGCCCTCATACAGACCAGATCCTGCTTCACGCGTAGTGATAAGTCGAGCACGGTTGAGAGCTGCCTTGGAGCTTCATCACATGGGTTTATTCTTCCTATCAAATGCTTACTTTCAGATAAAGTCAAACGAGGAAATGACAGCAGTTAAATCCGCCGAGTTTGAAAACCTCGATATGCTCGAGAAACAGGGTTACGAAGAGGCTAAGGAGTTACGGCGTGAGATACTACAAGATGTAGGTTCTGTATTGCACTACTACACATTTACACTGCTATGAAATATAGTTCTAACCATTTCACGCTTTTGATTCCTTGATTTATTGTGAAGAATGGATTGCACAATTCAGATCAGATGCTTGTTGTCCCATATCATGAAAATATCTGGGCTAACACATTATAGGCTTTCAAGAGAACAGATAACATGATGACCGCAATTAGAAAAGATACAGAATCTAGTAGAGGTGTTCAGTTGCCTCAATTCGTGCCTGGTAATCTCAGAGGGGGTCCCGAAAGCCGCCGGATTATGGAAGAGTAAGCTGTGGATATTTATATCTCTATTTAATTTATCTTTTCAGATACACTTTCTCATATCTTTACGCGTTGTACCTACATACTAACTGATTATCAATGGCTAGATTCGAAAAGCTTGGAACCAATTTGAATAGACAAGTACATCAAATTAACGAATGGCGAAACCACCTCATCCAGATCTTGTTGAGTCCATTAGTCGACAACGATGATGAAGGCATTGCCATCAGTGGGGATGAGTACGAGAATTCCATAAAAGTACAGGAAGAAGTCGTGGTATATGTGCAAGCATTGCGGACAATGATTGCCGATCGACAGGCCTCGCTGTCTGGCGTGCAAAATTTTTTAATCGATGAAGAAGCTAAAACCGCTTTCCGGGAGGCAAAACATGGCAAGGGTCCTTTTCCAGAAAAGCTACTCGCGCTCTTTAACATAAGAGACCTGTTTCTGCACAAGGGCATTAGTTTGAGAGGGAACTTATCAGAACTCCGGACGCTTATATCCAAGCTCAAGACAAACAATTCCCAAAATGAACTCTCGATCGTCGAAGGTCAACTGAAATTGACCCACAACTATCTCACAGATCAAACAAAAGCAACCGCAAATCTAGAGAAGGAAATCGGGCAGTTCACAAAGTGCATGAATCTTCGAGTAGAGTACTACAAACAATTACAAGCAATTTCAAATCAGGTGGCCCCATACACAGGCCCCAATAATGATGGTGTCAAGCAGTCTTTTCTACGAAAGGAGCATGCACTCACTCAAACCATAGCTTCACTGAGAGCCAAGAGAAGGTATCTAGTCCATTTGAAAGAGGAGGTCGAAAATCCCAAAGATAAGCGAACGTGTGTCGTTTGCAGAGAGGGATTTGAGCTTGGAGTTTTGACCGTCTGCGGTCATCAATACTGTTCCGATTGCGCCAGAGAATGGTGGAAATGTAAGAACGCAATCATCTCCAAGTGCCGCATACATATTACTGACCTATTGAAGTGTCTCATAGATGCCCCATCTGTAAAGAGATGCTAATTTATGAAGAGCTTCACAATATTAGCTACAAGCCACATGAGCCAACACTCACTGCCGAAACTGAGGGCATTCGAGAGCCGTTGAAGGAACGATCAGTCAACTCGAACTCCCCTAGAAAATCTGCGATCTATTCAGATGTCAGCAAAGCTACTCTCTCCGCCATCAAAAGCGTTGAGTTACAAGACAACAACTCATTTGGCACCAAAATTGATACTCTTGGTATGTAAATTTTGATCTCACTGAACAAATACCACTAACAATCTTCAAAAAGCCCGTCACATTCTTTACCTTAGAGAATCAGATCCTAGCGCGAAGTCAATCGTATTTTCTCAGTTTACCGAGTTCATACCGGTTTTAGCTAGCGCATTTGATGCATTTCGCATTGGTCATTCATCCATTGATAGACCTAACGGGGTTGAGAAATTCAAAAATGATCCTGGCATAGAAGTCTTCCTCTTACATTCTCGAGCACATAGTGCTGGATTGACTTTAGTTAATGCCAGTAATATATTCTTTTGCGAACCGTTATTAAACACGGCAATCGCTCTCCAAGGGGAGTCTAGAGTTCATAGAATAGGACAAAAGTTTGAGACAAATATTTGGGTAATGGTCATGGGCAACACTGTTGATCAGTCAATCTATGAGTTATCTGCTAAGAGAAGATTGGAGCACCTAGGCCATGCAACAATATCAAAAAAGGGCAAAGGGAGAGCGGTCTCTGAAGAGGAATTAGTAGCACAGGCTCTGGAAGAGGCCAATAGCCTAGAGATGCAGCAATCAGTGCCCGGGAGTCTTCTTTTCAAGGGGCATGATGGTGAAGCCGTTTCGGAAAATGATCTTTGGGCCTGCTTATTTGGTGGGAGAACGAAGCGTAGAACAGTAGATCTTATTGGTGGTGGTCCTACTGATGTTTTGGTGAATATAGAAAAATCCAATGGGGCTAGTACGATAGATCGTTCGATAGCGGACGATACATAGACAGGCAGAAGGAGTATCTATTATGACACAGTATACACTATGGTGGAGAATTCTTGACATGAATTAGAGATGAATGGTTAAGACCAAGTTTAGGGACATGCTTTGAGCTATAGCACATATTCATGTATTAGCCACAAGAGTCATTGCAAGGAAATAGCTATAGGTAGCTTGCATGATTCTTGATCATTGAGTCGCTAGTAAAGGAGCATCGCGAATAATCACTTAATCTGTCGATGTGATGGGTCAAAGGAGATTGAAGGTTGAACAAGATCAGACAGTTCAATAACTCTAAGAATGTTCTGTTGCCAGTCATCTTACTTGCTCTATACCACAAGAAACATTTCACTTAACCCCCAAATATAACATGAGAAATTGAGACACTCCTTATTGCCAAAGTGTTAAACAATACTGGAAATGAGAAGAATTCGTTACCCATGATAAAGTAAACCTCATTTGAGATTAGGAAAGACTCCTCCAAACCAAACGCTGCATTAATCCTCCGCCCCTCAATCTATAATGAAAGTATGCCCCAAGCTTTCATACACCAAATCTCTCTCTATATTCCCCCAAAGTCTTCAGTGAAATATTACTTCCTCCACAAACCACAATCACTACATTCTTCCCCTCCATGGTTTCCCCATCTTCCTCCAATATCTTTTTCAGCATGCCATTGATAGCCACTGCTACACTGACACCGCACGCACTCTCGACTAACTGCGTCAAAATTAGTAAATGGAACTAATAAATCTATGAATCAATGAAACTTACAATTCTTTCCTCATCCGCCATCCACACCATACCACTCACGCTCTCCGCATCCCCCAAAACTACACTCCTCACATTCTTTCTATACTTTAATCCCCACTCCAGAGACTTCGCCGCTACTTGTGTCGCACCCAGCGACGTAGCAATACTATCGATACCGTCTAACCTGACTAATTCTTCCCTCTTCATCGCCGCATGGAAACTCGCCGTTCCCGTCGTCTCCACGCCTATAACCTTCGTTCCACTGTGCGATCCCAATCTCCCACTATCCTCTAATCCTTTCATGATTCCATTAAATAATCCTCCTCCCCCAATGCTGCAGATCACCGCATCCAAACTGTGGATGCCTAGTCCACGAACCTCCTCTTCAATCTCAGTGATCACACTACTGTGTCCATCCCAGATATCGGGGTGGTCAAATGGTGGTACGTATACACCATTAGCATCGTTAGCCAACAGTTCTTCGCGTAGATACCTATCGGCTTCGCTCCAGTGGTTTCCGGTCTGGATAACTTCGGCTTTTAGTAGTTTTATCTTGGAGATCATGTGTGAGGATGTGGTCATGGGGACGACAATGGTACAGGGACGGTTGAGAGAGAATGCTGCATGGGCGCAGGCGAGTCCAGCGTTGCCGCCTGAGGAGCAGTAGAAGTGAACGGGGGTGTGGGGATTGGGGGGAAGGGAACGAATGAGAAGATTGCCTATGCCGCGGGATTTGAAGGAGCCGGATGGTTCTGGGGTGTGTTAGTTATTTTGATGATGGAGATTGAGATGTGATGGAATAGAACAGAGAAGATGAACTGTGAAAGTAGAAGCAAGAAGATCGGGACATGTCGCAAAAACGAAAGATGAGCTGCGCAACATTCGACAATGGAAACAAAATGTATGTATACATACGTAAATTCTCAAGTTTAAGCCACACATTACTATCTCCGTATCAGTTTGTGCTTCCAACAAAGACGAAAACATTCTAGAAACTCACCATCCAGCATGTCTTGACAAAGCAGCCGATCTAACCAATGGAGTTTTAATCCAAGGTTTCGATATATGTCCTTCTCCCATTCCATTTGTGATCGGAGTTGTGGAACCCATTTTGTATAGTATGATATTTATTTCTGTATTCGAATTGTATCTGGAATCTCTTTTCGAACGAATGTGTTGGTAGAAGAACTATCTTATCACCTCAAATCTCAAATGTTCCAATCAAATGTTTGTTTGGAGGAAGTGTGCATCGCAAACCTTAAGTACTCACATCGTAAGATCTTATCCATGCTAGCACATTCCTCTTGCATCCAAGCCAATCCATTCCATTTCCACGCAAACCCACGAAATCCATCCATCTCGAACAATCCGCAGAAGCACGGATATTGCAAATATGGAACATATTTCCTATGTAGGAAGTTTCGTATCAACATCGGGAACTTTCGCTCCCAGCACCAACATGTAGAGCTAAAGGCGTGTGCATGCACGATGATAACCCGACACCAACCCAAGCACTTGATAACACCTCCTTAATGAAACAAACCAGGATCCCTATGGCTTCTTACGCATTCCTTCCATTCGGCACTTCAGAATGTCCAGCCTACTAAAGGGGAATCCGACGATAAGCGGGGATGCGCTATCTCGCTAAAACAAGTTATAGGGTAATGAACTTTTCTCATAAAGATACACGTGGATACTTATAGGGTAATCCAAGAGAAGCTATAGGGTAATCATGATACGCGCAAGAAGTTATAGGGTAATTGGAATGATAAGGGAAGCTCAGGACGGCATGCGATTTAAAGTTATAGGGTAATGTGGAGATACTTATAGGGTAATGGTTTTATGCATAGCGCAGGTGTCTCAAATGTGGGGTGAGCTATTTTCGAGCTATTGTCCTTTTGGTTTGGTGATCTAATATTTTATCTTGATGATGTATGTGACGAGCGAGGGATTTTGACTTGTTTGGGTGATTGGGAGTAAGATTTTTTAGATAGTGGAACCGACTATCCATGGGTTTGGAAATTTGAGTTTATCTTCTTGTCTCCTGTGGTGATGTTAGGGACGAGTCAGGAAAGTGGAAAGAAACACGATGATTTTATTTGGAGGGGTCACAGAAATGTCACTATTGGCATGTGGCACGTTGAATGAATCGCTCACGTCGTGTGATGGAATATCGAAATGATAACCAGAAGTTGATGTGTTCACCACAACTGTACGTTCATGCAAGCTTCATTCAACAGAAGGGAGCAACTTGGTATATGCTCATCTCAAGCAACAACGCAAGCGAAAACGAAGTAGACATACGCTCACGCTCTTCACCCCAACGCCATACATAACCAATCATTCTGTCTCGTCCCATACTCATCACTCTATCCCTTCATCTCTTTGAAAGAACCCCTCCTCCAATCCCAATAATTCTTTCGAATTTTATCATACTTATCACCAAGTAACTCGAGAGCTTTGTCGGCCTTTTCCCATTCTCCCTTCTCTCCCCAGATATCCGCCAGAAAGTCCAATGCATGACTACTCCTTATATCTTCCCCCTTTCCATCTGCATCTCCAAGCTTAACAAAGTCCCCCGCAAACTCCTCCAAACTCTCAATCTTCACACCACCTTTCCTCAAAACCCCCCTCAAATAACTCCAAGAACTCTGATTCTGCGGTGCTTCATATGTCGCCGATTTCGCATATTCAGTTTCTCTATCCACTATCTCCTTTGGAATCTTGTCATCATATTCATTTGCTTTCAAGCCCTTGGTCGAATATTTTGGGTCCGAGAAAACTAGGAAAAATCGATAGGACCAAGCACTATTATTTCGTACATCTCTCCTTATCAGATCCTCTACACTCTTTAGTTCCGCCTCGTTAAACATATCCAATTTCAATACCAAATATTGTCTATAACTCCAAACATGATAATTTTTTGCATCTTCATCGAACATCTGTGTTAAAAAATCTCGTTCCGAATCTGCGAGCACATTGAGCGACGAAGGAGAGGATGAAATAGCGGGGTAGAGGTGATCGATGAGAAGTTGTCGATGGTGCCAAATCTGATAATTTTTCTGATTTTCCAGCGCAATTTGATTCACAAATGCGAGTTCGTCGGCTATAGAGCAATATAGTGCAAAGAGAGTTGTAGCACGGTAAAGCCAGACTGTATAATGAGCTGCGTTAAGGGTAATAATGTGTTCAGTAAGTTCGAGAACGCGAGGTGAGTATTCTTTGCTTGCCATTACGGCGCGAAGGTATCCCATTGCTAGACACATCATGAGTCTTGTAGAGAGAATGAAGGATAGCAATCTTACCCTCTGCGTATTCATCCGTGTATGCAATTTGTGCTAAAGCGCCCTCACCATCATCTTGTGCTATTGGTACTACATCATCCCAGATAGGATCCTTCTCGTATATTCCCATTCTGGCGCTTTAGTATCGCGGATCGATTGCTAATATCCTTAATCGTATGTCGTTATTCTGTTGTGGTCTTACGGCTCTCCGAATGAAATATCTCTCTTCCGCAAGCACTTGTGAAAGGTGTGGACTGGGAGGTCAAATTATGAGACACCTGAAAAGGTCAATGTGAGTTAGATACCTGTTCAGACCCGGATACTAAGAACTTGAAATGCTAGAGGCTAGATTTGGGTCAAGGAAATCTTGATCTCACAATGTGCTCTTTGTTACGAGGTCGAAAACGAAGACTCAATTGCCCATCTGAAAGGCTTCAAAAGGATGAGCTCGGCTAGCCTCAGCCTTGTGCGGGAAAGTTGTCAGGCTGAAGAAAGAAATATTTAACAATGTGAAGAACAATGTTTTGATTCTTGTGATCATTATATATACATTTTCTTTTCATTATTGTCCACCGGTCCGTCGCATTATAGAATAAAATGTTAACATGATTTACAGCGAAAAGAAGTAATTGTGCTGTCGCCTGCATTCTAATCTTTAACCCTCCAAAACTTCCATGCTTCTCTATCACCACTTTGTCCATGAACTCCAACCAATTCCTCAACTCCTTCTATGCCTTCAGCGTTGAGAAATTTCTCTTGGTCGATTTCATCTCCCCCAAAATCATCATCTTCTCCGTTCTTGATCACTGCGGGCCATAAAACACCCACTCCATCACAACCTAGTGTAGTCTCGAATTTTTTGTAACCTTCAGTCTCTAATGTTTCCTCTAAGCGTGTCATTCTCTCATGTGTAGTATCCGGCTTCAGTAGTGTAATAGAGCACCCCCCCCCTCCAGCACCAGTAAGCTTAGTCCAGCCAATTCCTTCATGGTCGACAAGTTCCCGGATGCGTTCCAGACGAGGGTGAGATACTCCTAAAGAAACTAGAAGTCCATGGTTGACTGTCATCAATTTTCCCAAGCTCTCAACGCACTCAAGATCTTTGCTATCGTACTCTGGATCTGAAATCATGGCCGCGGCTGATTGACCAACCATATCAATAGCATTCAATATCGAATCTACAATAGCTGGGTGCTTCTGCTTCAACAAACCCACTTTAGCAACCTCATGGGCTGTAGATTTTGCTTGCTGTGTGTCTACAAGCAGTAGAGGGAGTTCTGGGAAATTTCTCAATGGCTTCACAGTAGGTCCATCAGGGGATCTTTGATAGATCACTGCTTTTCCTTGCGTTGAAACTGTATTATCGACCCCAGACGGATTTCCGTGTATGCACATTTCACCCACAAATGCCCAACGATTGATTCTCTCAACTTGTAAGCTTGCTTCATTGGATGGTTGATCCGGATGTGGTCCAGATAATGTGCGAATCTGCAACAAAAGTGCGGACGAAAGACAGACAGATATCGATGCACTACTACCAAGACCTGCACCAATTGGGATTGTTGACCGAAGTGTATATAAACAACCCGGGAATGATTGTGAACCGAGTGATAAAAATATGTATAAAAATGACGAGGCAGAGCTCTGGTGTATCTTTCGTATGGCAGGTGATTCCTCGGGAGAAATATTCTCAAGATGTGGTTTCATGGCTGCGACCAATTCTGGATCTAAAGATGTGACCTGATCATAATAGTGCTTCTTCTTCGACGGGTGCGAAAAGGTGCTCCATGGCAGGTCATCGATATTCCATGTATGTGAGAGATTAATGTCGGGAAAACGAAGGGAAATCGTGCGCTTCGATTTTGAAAGGGATGTAACTAGAAGATATGATCGGAGTGAAATCGCGGCAGCAATCGCAGGCTATCTCTACTGTTAGTCTTCAAATCGCATATCTAGAGCAATGGCACCCACCTTTCCATGCACGACCGCGTGCTCTCCGAATACAATAACCTTTCCTGGAGCGGATACCATAAACGGTGGCATCATAGGAGAAGATTGTTTCCTAGTCAAAGGAGTCGTCCTTTCTCCAGTACTCGAACCATTGCCATTGATAGTCGCTTTCTCCATATTCTCGCTGATTATAGCAACTCGATCGTTCTCGGTGTAGGTGCTGTCGTGCACAGGCATATGAGAAGTCGGTGAGGTCGAGGGACTTTCAGTGCTTTCAGAACTCGAGGGTGTAATTATAAGGAGTGATTTTGTAGCTGTACTCGAGCTTAATCGCGAATGTTGCTTTGCTATGAGGGGTTCACCGAAGGACCTCTTTGTAGCTGTGCCTATCATTGCACAAAAATCAGGTCCGTAGGAAATATGTGTTGAATAGGTAATGATGCTTTATTTGAATTGATTCAAGATCAAGATGCAGATACAGATGCAATGCGGCGCGACAATGATTCACTTGTACAACAATAACAAGGGAAGCAACAAATCAATCGTAAGACTTACATATAATATAATACCGCAAGGTAAGAAGGAGAAGAAGATGATGAAGATCCAAGTCGGGGTCCAGTCAGCGAAAGGTCCATTATTGAGCGGGACCCACTTCTGGATTGAAATCCAAGGCTAAATTTACTCTACCCGGGAGCCAGGAGGTAATTTATTATTTATTATTCTAGATAAGAGAGGAACTGATCTGGGGGGAGACGCGGAGACATGGGTTCACTCAAGGGTCGCTCGTTTCATTGCGGAATCAAGTATCGAGAAACTGTACTATCGACAGATAACCAGTACTAAAACGTTGTCATCCAATAGGATCCAATAGGATCCGAACTTCTACCATTATAAGATGATTTCCCCTGAAAAGCCGGAATTGGCGGCTGTGCACATCAATTTAAGTCATTTGTACCATCCATTGACCCATAATGTTTGATCAATTACTCATCAATATCTATCTGTCCACCAGTGGGTGCACGGACTCACGGGACATTCTATATAACTTCAAAAAACGATTAATCACCCGGATAAACCCTGGGGGCGTCAAGAGCCAAAACCTTGACATCCAGTTGGAAAATTGATAATGATAAACCTTAAATCCAAGAACTACAAACTTAATCTATAATAAGCCTACAATCTATAATTCAATAAAGGGATATAATAATAGAGATTTATAATATTAATACTAAAATGGAATAAAGTATAAGAAGCTGGATATACCCTAAATTGACTAAGGCATAAAATTAGTTTTGACTAGATTCCAATATATTCTTATATAACCCCTTACTCATCCATCCGGCATATCTCCGGCATATTCCCTACTACTGAACTCTGACATATTATATTGTTATTTTAAATTAAAACAATAAATTCTAATCTATAAGAAGCTTTCTATATATGCCTTTCAAGTCTTTTAACAAAGTGGCTTTGGGGTTGTTCATATTGAATCCTGATACCCCCAATTTATTATTCTAAATTAGCTAAATCTGATGTGGAGCGAATAGATCATTAGATTATCGGTTATCACCACGTGATTAACCTCTTAATGTGGGTGACTTCGTTACACTATAGACTTTAATAAATCTAACCAGATCGAAATAGAATATACACTCTCTTTAGTTCTATATCAATTAAATTCATTATAAAACTTTGCTTTTTTTGGTGATTTATATTCTCCATATAATTCTTTATTAGTGGAAGTAAACTTACGCTTAATTGATTATGTGTTAAGTGGTATTATGTTGAAAGATTGGGTGGAAGAGGCCTCTCTATTGACTATATTACAGTGTATATTTCTCTCCTACCCCAGTTGGTGGGGGATCAATATGCCTGCCTT
>PQXI01000371.1:0-24389 GCA_004786145.1 Botrytis paeoniae | reverse complement strand
TGATATGGCATGTGCACACATATATATATCTTCCACTTTATAGTCTAGATTCTAGGTCTTATAAGTCAATCTACATAGTCAATAATACATGCAACCACTGTTCTACTACTCTTATTTTAACAGGTTATGAAGCCCGATATTCCGCAGTAAGACTACGGCCGAAGATTATTCAATAAAGTCTACACAGCCTAAATAGAGATCGACGATAAACAAGTTCTTCATAAGGACTAAGTCGATCAAGATTTCACCTAGCACAGCAAGAGAACTACTAAGCAATAGTTGCAACATAACCATTATATACATTACACTCTTCTTTTAAAGAAATACTATATATATATATATCTTAAACCACTATACAACTTTGCCCCAAATTGGCAAAGTTATAATATACGCAAAAATACCCCGCACTAACAATATTTTCACTTATCCAATATCACAATAAATAATAACACTGAGCATAAAAATTATTTCAAATGTATTCCTCCTTTTATTTAAAAAAACCACAAGCGATGGACCCATCAGATGAAGATTCAACTTCAAGGAAAAGCTATATTCTATATCTGCAAGAAAACACTATACAAATATACACAAATCACGACTAGCATTAATAATACCTTAACAAAAGGTTTTGAGGAATTAAATCTATTCAAAAATAATAAAACTATATCTATTCAATTCAATATCAAAAAGAAAGCTATATTCCTTAAGGATAAAGTAAATACACTATCTTATATCTATCATTCACTCTCTAATAATAATGAAGCCTTGATTAATAAATATAATATAGCAAAAGGACTTTGGGATTATCTTGCAATCAAGTATACCTAAATCGATAATATCGCTATGGACAAATATCTTTTCAAAATCAAGAACTTCGTTTTCCAGTTAGAAGATATACCCGATATAACGATCATTGGTGCCTGGGATAAACTCAAGGAGCTTCATCGAAAACTTATATCTGTAAACTCTTCTGCTAGTATTATGTATACTGATAAATCACTTTTCCAAAATCTGACTGCATCTCTCTCAAATAAGTATAAAACTATTATCGATATAATATACATCGTTAATAATACTCTAATAATCAATCAAAAAATCAAACATCTACAAGTTAAGGAAATTGAGATTAAGAGTTCCATAGAGGTAGTACATATTGCTAGAAGAAATAGAAACAATTCATATTACAATCTCTATCGGAATTCAGATACAAGCTTAAAGCTAAATACACTCAACACCTGCGAACTCTATAACAAGATGGAACACTTGATACAGAAATGCTCTTCACTTAAATATATAAAATGTCTCTTGATATACAATACAAGACACAAGAAGAAGCAATGATAATTGACTTCCCCTTCCCGAATCGAAAAGAAAGAGAAACGCGACTATAAAGCCTATATAGTCGAATCAAGCTCAATAGAAAGCATTAATGATAAAAGTAGCGACAACTCTGATTCCAAGCATTACCATCTTACTAAAGAGATTATTAATAAGACATCCCCATCCCTATAATATACCAATTCCGGTACTACTTTACATATATCTAACCAATATTTCCTCTTTAGGACCCTAACTACTACACCGCAACAAAAGATAATAGTTGATAGGGGAGCTATATATTTATATGAAAAAGGGATAATAGATATAATATATAAGGATAGATCAAGAATAGTTTTGAATAGAGTTTTATATATATTAGAACTAGGAATCAATTTATTTTCTGTTAAGAGAATCTGTGAGATAGGATTCGAAAGGAGATTTAGTCTTAAAAAGATGTATTTTACACTAAAAGGCAATAAGAATAATAAGATTATTGAAGCTAAAATGAAAAATGGAATATATATCATTTTGTATATAAAATTAGGATATAAAGATTCTGTATTATCTACTAAGATCTTAAATAATACAAAGAGTATCTTTAAAAAATTAATAATATCAGAAAAGGAAAGATATCTAATCTGGCATCAATGTTTTAATCATTTTGGCCCTAACAAAATCAGAAACCTATACAAAATAACTATACTTCAGAAGCTCATCAAGATCCCCTTATCCCTTAATATATATAACATCTATTCCCTTATAAAGATAACCAATAGAATTCCGAATGAATTAAGTACTCAAAAATCCAAGAAATTAGAATTGATTCATTTTGATATCACTGATCCCTTCCCAAGATCTATTCGAGGACACAAATACTTCATCCTCATTATCGATAGTGCAATAAGAATAAACTAAATCATCCCTTTGAGATATAAAAGTAATACAATTCTTTTACTAAAAGAATAAAAATGAGGAATCGAGTTCAGTATAGGAGTATCAGTGATCGCCACTAGAACAGACAATATATCAGAACTATTATAATCAATTCAAAAATGGAAATCTGAAGTATGATCAGAGGTTACAGTGACAGTATTATTATATCAAAACAGCCCAGCCGAATGCAATATCCGCACAGCAGAGACTAATATAAGAGCAATATTAAAGAAAGCCTATCTATCGCTAGAATTCTGGGATGAAGTTGTAGAACACAATGTATATATCCGAAACCGTACTAGTATTGGACTAGACTCAAATGGGATTGACCGAAGCTTATTGGAGGCATTTACTGGTATTATATCAGATATCGACAAATGTAAGATCTGGGGGAGTCGATGCTATGCTTATATCAATCCTAAGATAATCCCAAATAAACAGAGATACGATAAACTATGTGATACTATAAGACTCGGGATATTCTTAGGATATTTAAAGAATATAATCAAGTATGTGAAAGTATACTCACCTGAATTAGATTATACCTATTGATCTTTGCGAGTTATAATCGATGAGAACTATAAGAGCGGGGATATGGATTTGAAACTCAGGAATTGTACTACTGGAGCTCAAGAAACAAAGAATGTCGAATCAGACCGAAAATCTTGTGGCAGACCGAAGTTCTCATCAGAAATATTATTCAATTAGATCAATCCATTAATCTCATCTAATTTAGTAATTCCAGACTCTATCGAAATATAATTACCTAGGGAAATCAATAAAGAAAGCATTTTCTGCTTTAATGAAGACAAATGTTGAAGATAGTGGTTCACGTGGCGCCAAGATACAGGGAGAGCTAATCCTATTCGGGTCTAGTGGAAACTCTCCCTATAGGAAGAGTTTTCACTACATGGAATTGGAAGCCCTTCAAGGTATATAGAGATAGAGAATATACGAGTGAATAACCTCAAAAAAAGGCCCTCAAAGTCAACCCTAAGCTTCCCACCATTCCCTGTAGAGAGTTATAATCTTAACAGGTTATAAGCTCGGGTTTGCTTTGGGTTAGATTTGTTGGTCAAAAAGGTTAATAATATAAAGGCAGAGGTCTATATACAATGGAAAGACAGAGGCCTATATAAAAGCGAGGAGATAGAGGTCTATATAGCACTAATGAGATAGTAGAGGTTAAACAGAAAAGAGTTGTAGTAAAAGCTCCTTATAATATATTAAATATATAGCGAAAGCTTAAAACAAATCTACTTTCACCAAATCAACAAAGAAATTCCTATCGCAGACAACTTTGCTCAAACAGGGCAAAGTTATTCCAGCCTTTCAAAATGATAATGAATGATATAGTCAAGCTGCTCAAGATCCCAACTCTCGATTAAAAGAACTTTTGATAATGGTTCAAGATAGTAAGGTTGTATATTATACAGAAGGGTTGAGAATATATAATCGATTATGATATAAATATATATAAAGCGTATTATAGAGATACAGATCAGCTTGATAATATAATCCTATAAATAAAAAAGAGTCAGACTAGTATAGAGCTTTTTGTGATTCAATATATTAACAAGATTGATAATAAATTTATTAAAGATATTCCCGAATTCAATAATAAGTAGATAAAACTTATTCAAAAGTATTAATAAATAATAATAGGAGAATTGTAAAATAAGTTTATTTAGTTTATAATATGGAAGTTCAAGAATAGTGCTATTACTAAAGAAGAATGAATAGAGATCTGTGTGATACGGAAAGAGATTATTAAAATCGAACTCAAGTAAAAGAATCTTCTAATAGAAGATATAACTCTTGGCTTCTTTATTCAAGAACTTTTAGATTGCTTTAATATAATCATCGAAGTTATTGATATTTAAAATCTCGATTTTGAGAAGAAGTTTGATAAGATCCGAGTTATAGATGAATCTATAGTATTGAAGAAAGCTGCTAATAAAATAGTAGATACAAATGGAGATACAAATATAGCTATAATTACTACTCAAAATAATAGATAGTATAATAATTGCTTTCGCTATCGAAGCTATAATTAGAACTAGTATTCTTATAATTTTAGTAGATTCAAAGATTGTTTCCTTTATAACAAAGCTAATCATATTACTTGAGAATACTCATATAAAACAATTATTCAAGTATACATCAAAAACAATCTAATTAAGCAGTTATCCCGATCAATACTAAAGGATAATATATCCTCGAATTAGCGTAATCACAAGCATTCATCAGATCTGATTCTATTCAGATCTATAAGAGATTGAGGTTTTGTTGCTGTAAATGTTTCCGACAAAGATGAACTATATAACTATCCGAATGAGTTTGTATACATTTCATTCTATAATCGCATTAGAAAATGAATCGCGGATATTAGCTGCTCATTGTATATAACTAATCAATTCCATCTTTTATCTAATATAAAACAGTTCTCGAAATCTCGCAAGATAAAAGTTGAAGGGGGAGAACTGATTGCAAAGGAATACGGGATAGTAGTTATCAAATGGAACAAAACAGAGTATAGATTGAAAGCTCTCTATGTATCAGGATTAAATGCAAGTTTATTATCTATAAGATCCTTTTACAAATACTTTAATACAAAAGGAGCGTTTAATAATAAAAGAATATATTTCCATAAAGAAGGAAAAATTATACTATCTACAGACAATTTCTATGGCATTTATATAATCCCTAATAATCTTTCAAATAATAACCTAGAAATTGTCTTCCCAACTATTAAAAAAGAAGTTCCCGCAGAAGTTGAAAACATTGTATACAACGAAAGCAAGACAAACCAAATGGAAATTCAGAGAAGAAATCGATTGAAATACTATTGACTGTGACATTGAAGGTTTGGACATATAGGATACGGAGTTCTGAGTAAACTATATCTGGTAATAATACTTGAAAAGGATATCAAGTTGTTAATAGACCTAGAATCATATAAAGTTTATATAACTACTAAGATAAAGAAGTATTATAGTAATATCTTATCAGAGTATAAGAAGAGATCATTAACTCTTATCTCCCTTGATATTATAAGCCCATTCCCAGCATCCCTTCGAAAAAAACAATATTTCGCAGAAATCATTGATAGCTGGATACAGAAGATCTGAATGATCTATTTAAAAAAGAAAAATGATATTATATCTAAGCTCGAGAAATGGAGAGTTGTAGTGAAAAGGGAAAGTGGTTTCCTAATAGGAACTACAAAAACTGATAATGCACCAGAGATCGAAAAGATATTACAGGAGTGACAAAACAAATTAAAAGTATAAAGGCAATCGACTTGTATATACACATTGAATCAAAACAGAACTGCAAAACAAGTAATCCAGACAATCCAAACAAATGTGTATACAATATTAAAGGACTCTATAATACCTATAGAATTTTAGGATTATATAATAAAATCAAATATGTATACTCGAAACAGGATCTGTATTAAACCCTGGATTAACGATTTCGAAATCAAGTAAAGATGTAGTAAGATCCCAGGTGACTAATAATGTAATATTAGTATGTCAATAAAGAAAAAGCGAATATCACTTCACAAAGCATAGATAGAAAACATACCATCAATCAACCATATCAAGGCATAAGGATTTAAATACTATTCTTACATTAATCCATCTTCGCACTCAAATAGAACACAACAAAACAAGCTAACTGACCGAGCTCGAATCAAAGTATTTGTAGGATACAACAAATATACAACAAAATAGTTATGGATATATGCATTAGATAGACATACAGTCATTAAAACTAATAACTACACATTCTTCGAAAGTTTATCAAAAGGAAAGATTGACTTAAGATTACGAAATGTAATATCGAATAGGGATTTTGTAGAAAATCAAGGAACAAAGAATGTACTGCTAAATCGATGCCCTATTGGATGATCTAGAAAAGAAGTAATAGCTAAAACAAGCACAAAAAATGGGATTGAGATTAGTTATAAGATCCCTAGCAATGAGAGTATCAATACCCCTGAAGCTATATACAAAGCTAATATCAACACTCAGATAGTAAAAGGAAAACAAAGCATTGAGATCCCTAACTATAAAGAAACTCAATCACTCTTATTATTACGAGTAGTCATTCCCTCTATAACAAAACCAGAAACTAAGTAAGACAAAATGGATATTGATTCCCCGGCGGAATCAATAATACGGAAAAGAACTCGAGAGTGCGAGGATACAGCAGACTTTCGAGAAGCAAAGAGATTGTGTGTACTCCTAGCTATTATTGCTGAATTGAAGTCTGAAAAGAACTTCTCCAAGGAATATATAAGCGAATATGCCTTTATCTCTGAAATGATTATTACAAGTGCTATAGCTAAAGATATTCTAATTCCAAAGACCTACGAAGAAGCGATTCATAATCCTATTTATAAAGAACAATGGCAAAAAGTAATCGATCGAGAAATCAGTGAATTAGAGAAAAACAATATATGGAAACAGACATTCGATAATGATATTACTAATCTAGTCAGTATAAAATGAGTGTTCACTATTAAGCTAAATCTCGATAGCTTGTTAAATCGATTCAAAACTCGATTGGTCGTTAAAGGTTTTACACAAAAATATAACATCGATTATTTCGATATATTTGTTTCTATAGTTCAATCAGTAATAATAAAATCATTTCTATTAATAGTAGTATTGTAGGACCTAGAGGTATACTATTTCGATATTAAGAATGTATTCACAGAAGCGAAACTGAAAGAGAAAATATTCCTTTCCATATCAAAAAGGGTTTGAGTGAAATTTGGTTATGTTCTCGAGGTTTTACACAGTTTATATGATCTGAAGCAGGTAGTCCGGGATTGGAACGAACTGATTAAAAAGTATATGTTATAATGAGGGTTTTTTCAGAGTCTTACTAATCCATGTTTATTCACCTATTCCGAATGGGGTATTATGGTTTTACTCTATGTAGATGATCTTCCTATTGTAATACGAAATCTGAATGAAATCACTTGGTTTAGCAACCAACTTATTTTTGTATTCAACGCTAAGAACCTAGGGGAGATAGAAAACTTAAAGCTTCTTGGTATGAGAATAACTAGAGATAGAAAGAATCGATCACTTTATATAAACCAAGAGCAATATCTCAAGAAAGTTCTAAGTAGACACAGTTTCACAAAAGAGTTGTTCAAACCAATTTCCATTCTAATTGAAGGCTATGATATCCTTCGCCCTGCGAAAAACAATAATGAACGAACCGATTCTAACAAATATAATTATATAATCGGAGAGCTAATATATATAATAGTATACTCAAGATTGGATATAACTTTTAATCTTAGTAAGCTTAGTTAATATATAAAAGATCCAGTACAATTTCATATAAATCAATTACAGAGAGTTATAAGATATTTATATACAACAATCAGTTACAAGCTACACTTTGGATTAGGGGGAGTCAGAAATCTTGTTTTATACTCTGATGTAGAGTATATAAGCAACATCATAGACAGGAAAAGCACATCAGGAGTAGTCGCATTACTAGGAGAAGGACTAATATTCTGGATGAGTAGAAAACAGAATTCGGTATCAACATCGACTACAGAATCAGAATACATAGCCCAGTCCATTGCAGCGAAACAAGGTTAATGGCTTGCACAGATACTTAGAGATATAGGATATAGATATCTCATTGCTGAAAATGGATTAATAGTCGATATGAAAGAGGATAATCAAGGAGCAATAGTATTAGTCAAGAACCTATAGCTTACTGACAGATCAAAACATATTGATATAGTATATCACTACATTCACAATCTTAAAAAGAAAAGCAGAATCAATATCAGCTACATCCCAATAAACACAATAATAATAGATAGACTAACAAAACCACTATCGAAAAATATATTCAAAAGGTTTATAAAAATGTTAGACATAATGGAAGAAAAGAGATAATCATAGAGATTTACAATACTAGTATAACTTTGCCCAATTTAGACAAAGTTATCTCAGTATCCTATAAGAACCCTATCACATTGAATCTAAGGGGGAGTATTGAAGATAGTGGTTTACATGACGCTAAGATACAGGGAGAGCTAATCCTATTCGGGTCTAATGAAAACTCTCCCCACGGGAAGAGTTTTCACTATATAGAATTGGAAGCCCTTCAAGGTATATAGAGATAGAGAATATATAAGTAAATAACCTCAAAAAAAGGCTCTCAAAGTCAACCCTAAGCTTCCCACCATTCCCTGTAGAGAGTCATAATCTTAATAACAAAGATGGTAACATCTTTTCTATTCCTGATTTATTACTTGATTTGTCAGAGCGGGCAGGGGAAACACTAGATATACCAAAAGTGACACCTGATCTGTCAAAGTAAATAAAAGAAATATCAAGTATACCCAAAGAAGCTTCTGAAAATCCCATTATTAATATATTCCCGACTTCTATCTCAATTTCACCCATTAAACATAACTTTGCCCAAAATGAGCAAAGTTATAAATTACAAGATCAGCCCTCAGAAATGAGGTATAATCTTCATAAGAGGAAAAGGGATACAAATATGGATAATCAAGAGGAACAGGGAATTCCCAAGATAATCTGATTATTTCTTGCTATATCAAACGAACTACCCAACGAATAGATCGAATAAGCTATAATGGTAATCCCAAGTATTCTATGAAACAATAGAAGGATACAGAATATAATCACTTCTCATCTCATAACTATACTTATAAATACCCCTGAAAATAATAATATAGCACTACCTGCAAATAAGATATTGAAAATCAAAATCCCTAAGACCTATAAGAAAGCTATAACAGACAAGGAATACGAAAAAGAATGACAAGCAACAGTTCAAAAGGAAATTGATTCTCTAATCAAAAACGATACCTAAAAAGAATTCATCCTCCTACAAGGAAACAACCTGGTTTCAATCAAATGGGTTTTTATTATAAAAATCAAGAATAATACAATAAAGAAATTCAAAACACAATTGGTGGCTCGAGGTTTTAGTCAAGTTTTAGGGAAAGATTATAATAAAATATTTGCTCCTATAATTCAACTGGATACTCTTCATCTTTTTTTAGTAATTATTGTATAAAAAGATTTGGAATGCTTATATTTTGATATCAAGAATGCCTTTACTGAATTATACTTGAAAAAGGAAATCTATCTAGCCCCCCCTTAAGAAATATAAATAAAATAAGGGTATATTCTTTATGTATTCCACAGTCTTTACGGCTTAAAACAGGCTGGTAGAGATTGGAGTTTATTATTGAAAGAACATCTACTAGGAACCGGATTTATACAAAGCCAGGTCGATCCCTGTTTATATACTAATTACTAAATGAACCTAATATTATTAGTATATGTAGATGATATCGTTGTAGTTGCAGCGCAAAAACAAGACATTAAATAATTCTATCAAAAACTCTCTGCTCACTTTAATACTAAGAATCTGGGGGAGATTAATAAGATCTTAGGAGTTCGTATTATCTGAAACAGAAAAGAAAGAACTCTAACGATGGATCAAGAAGAGTATTTAAATGCTATGCTTATACAGTTCGGAATTCCCCATGATCAACATACACTAAGAAAGATATCAATATCTGATTACAACTAATTACGACCTACACATCCAGATGACAAATTAGCAGATATTCATGAGTATCAGTAAGCGATTGGCAGTACAATTCATTCTATAGTTTACACAAGACCAGATATCGCTTTCAGTCTTGAAAGATTAACGCAGGCTATATTCAATTCAGCAAAGCATTATAATATTGCACTCAAGAACCTTATGAGATATTTGAGATCAATCATTAAACAGAAGTTACACTTCGGGCCTGGGGGAGTCCAGCTGATTATATACAAAGATTACAACTTCCTATAGGATACTATTAAAGTCTATACAGATGTAGATTGGGCATCCAATAAAGCTAATCGAAAAAGCATTTCGGGAGGTATAGTAATATTCTACGGTGAACCAATCTCATGGGCAAGCAAGAAGCAAATGTCTGTAGCGATATCAAATGCAGAAGCAGAGTACATTTCGATAGCTATATTTACAAAGCAAGGCCAATGACTAGCTCAACTATTAAAGGACTTGAAACGCTCGAAGTATATTGATAATAAAGAGACAGTCCAAATGCTAGGTGACAATCAAGAAACATTGGCCCTGACTAAAAACTCTTACCTATACAAGTGATTAAAGCATATTAATATATACTACCACTTTATTAGGGATCTAACTAAGAAACAACTAGTTAATACTAGCTATATTAATACTAAAGATATAACTACAAATGAATTAACAAAGCCATACACTAGAGTAATATTCAAAAGGTTTAAGGATATACTAGATCTTATAATAAAGTAAGATTTAACTACAGAAACTAGGAGAGAGTAATCTCTCTGAGGGAGTATTGGAAATATACGATATATATCATATGTCATATCACATGTGATATGGCATATGTATATATATATATATCTTCCACTTTGTAGTCTAGATTCTAGGTCTTATAAGTCAATCTACATAGTCAATAATACATACAACCACTGTTCTATCACTCTTATTTTAATAGAATTTATTATATTAAGTTAAGAACTCAAAATGAGTAAAGATAAGGTTAAGGTAATACTTGAATGGAAGTAGTCAAATATGATTAAGGAGTTATAATCTTTTCTAAGATTTATTAACTTTTATTAAAGATTTATTAAAGGTTATTCAGGGATTATAATATTCTTAACCAATTTAACCAAAAAAGATCAAGGAAGTTTTGAATGAACCATCAAAGCACAAGAATCATTCGATATACTTAAACAAGTAGTAGCAAAGGAGCCAATATTATTGATATTTGACCTAAAGAAATCAATTATAGTGAAAACAAACTCCTCAGATTTTGTTATAGGCGTAGTTCTGAGCTAGCCAGGCCAGAATGAGAAATACTAACTAATTGTATTCTACTCTCGAAAGCTATTATTAGCTGAATTAAATTATAAGATATACAACAAAGAATTACTAGTAATAATAGATGTATTTAGAGAATGGCGAATATATTTAAAAGGATCGAAGTATACAGTATAGGTGTATATAGATCATAAGAACTTGGTTTACTTTATTATAACAAAGTAATTAAATAGATGATAGATCAGATGATCGGAGATTATAACTAATTATAATTTTAAGATTTTATATGTTAAAGGATTAGAAAACACTAGGGCCGACGCTCTCAGCTAAAAACCAGAATATCAAGATATCACGGAGGATAGCTACGTCACTTGGTCACTTTGAGTATAGAATAATAGGAATAAGTAGTAAGATCTAAGATTGGCTTGAGGATTGATTATACGGATTAATGCCTTGTATATATACCTTGAATAGGCGATAAAGTCGCTTAAATAGGTAAGAGTGATCTTTTTGTAAGCTGTGTAATTGATTAATTGGGTAGAGCTCAATTGACTTATAACTATATGATTATTGGAAAGATCGATATAATCAATATATATATAATACATGTGATATTTATTTAATACAGGATTTTCTGTGATACACCCCCCAGATTAAATATATATAAATGATTTATTAATAGAAAGATAAACAAATGAAAATCTTTTTTAAATAACAATAAATACTACAATTAGTGTTTTAATTTGTACAATAGATAAGCGAATTGATTGAGTAATTAATTTCCTTTGTCTGGTAGGGTTATCTGTTAATAAAGGAGTGTAAATAATATAAAATAGTAAAGAAAGTTTGCTGAATGAACTGAGTGAATATAAGTAGGTGTGTGTTTGTTTATAGATCCTTGAGTGGGTGATCTAATATCTCGGAATCACATGTGTAGGATTGATTTCGAGAGGTTAAAGTGTAGCAAATGTATGGATAATAGATATTAATTTGAGAGTTGCTATGTGTATAATAGAATTGTGGTGGAAATGGTGCTAATTGATTTATCAGGGTTATGGGAAAGTTTTGTTTTAATTATTGGTTGACTTAGATGATAAGAATGGAATCAGTCCCATTCAGTTAGTCCTGATTTTGAGTAGCTTCAAGCAATTTTTTCATTATACCTTTTCCAATTAGAGAATCGATTCTTAAGCGAATCACTTTTCTATTATTCCATGAGTTTTTTTTATTGTATAATCTTTTATTAGCTTTGACTAACAGTTTCAGGTGATTATATAAAGTCATTTTGTAAATTTGATTCTTTTTGTAGTCTCTTATATATTCCTATCAGATCTTCTACTAAGGCTGAAACACTTACTAATCTGTCTAATACACTTCGTAGTATAAATCAAGTTTTCTCTTCTTTTGAGATTGAATCACTTTGATTTATATAAAAAAGGTTTTTGTGTAAAGCACCCAGTTTTAGGGTTTTTTAGGAGTTTGGGGATAGTTTGAGGAAGGTGTGTGATGATAGTAGGATGTCTTATAGATCCGATAACCGAGATAATCGTACTATAATTACTACTGTAGATCGTAATAATCCCTTTGTTTCCGCTCATTCTTTTCCTGTTAGTAGACTGGATGATTTTATTTCTTCTGAGGAGAGCTTCCAATCGTCTTTCTCGTCGTCCTTTTCTTCCAAGTTTTTTATACCTAAATCTGATTTTCAATCGAAAAACAAGCTCAAAAAGGTTTCGAATAGAAAGAGTAGAAAGAGGATTGTTACTCGGGATACACGGGATAAAGGCTTTCAAAATGCTGTGCCTTATGCTGAGTGTATTCGATCTCTTCTGTCTGGTTAACACAAGAATCAAGGCAAGTACTTTAAAAGGAAAAAGGGGTTTTCTTTTTAATATTGGAAATATTATTCGTATCAATGTACATTTTTTTCTATCTTTTTGAAACCTTTAGTAATCCGCTTGATGAAGCTTTGGGACCCTGATTTTGTAGAGATTCCTGAAAGAGTAAGTGTTTTTATGAGAGTATTGCTTACTCACTATCTTAAACTAATGTAGTGTTTTTAGAAAATGATTCCTAACAGGAAGTCCGCTCGAGTTGCTATATCTATCATATTAGCAATAAAAAAGGAAGATAATAAGTTTATTAATCTTGACTCGCTTTTATTATTAATATAAAGTATCTCTTCTCACTCTGTACGATCCGTACAATCAATCATACCTCCCTCTCCGATTAAGAGACAAAGATCCACTTTTTCTTTCCTTTAATTGCCCCCTGCCAAGTATATGAAGATTGATCAAAAAATCCCTACTGTAAGTCCTAGCTCTAAAACTAGATCGCAAGCTGTTTAGGTGTCTAAAGATTCAGATGTTTCTAGGAGTAAAGGGAAAAAGATGGTTTTTGAAATGAATAACGATAGTGATCTTGATAATAATAATAATGAATATTATACTATTGCTAGGAAAGATATTGTTAATAATTCTAGTAATAAGCTTGAAAAGAAAAAGAAGCAATTTGAGTTATTGCAGCTAGAGATTGAGTTTACTACGAAGAAGCATACTCTTGAAGGAAAATATATTATTTGATTTCATTGATCTGTATACTCACATCTTAAAGGTTTAGTAGTAATATAAAATGATTGAACTTTTGTTATAATAAATTCTTTATCAATCCGTCTACTATTATTTCAGCTATTGGAAGATATATAAAATGAAAGCTCCCTTTTATATATTCCTATCTTAGTTATATATTTTGGATATTAACATATCTTAGCTTTATAATGATTCTTTTATTCTCTTCTATTATTAATTGAATGGTTTATTGATTATTACAAAATATAATAACTAATAGTTTGATAACGAGATTAATCTTTTTAAGAAATCTAAGTATTACTAATGTTTCTTTAGATGTACACTCGACACCTAGTAATTCGGTTTCAATGATTGATATTATCACTATATTCTGTCTTAATGCTTTCTATACTACTAGGCTATCAAATAGTAAAATGATATAGTCTTATAATGATCGACATGTTTCTTGATCATCTGCGAATGATACATCTAAGAATAATAAAAGTTGTGGTATTTGATCTTTGCTATACTCGATAGCGTAATATCTTGTATTCCAAAGATACTGAATATAATAATCAACTACCTTTATATGATCCGGAGATAGATTAATAAGAAAATAACTGAACTGAGATGCTGTAAAGGCTACATTCGTTTTCACAGTGATTGCTGTATATAGTATCGATCCTATCTTTTCCTGGTATATTCGTACGAAGATAGTGATTGCTTTATTATCGAATTTAACGAATTTTATAAAGGGTAGAGGTGTATATACATTGTCTTTATTGAGCTCAAATTTCTTTACAATCTTTTCAATATAGGTATCATGAGCTAGTTATAGCTTTCCCATCTTCCGATCGCGTATGATACAGATTCCTAGAAACCATTCTGTATTATCTAATTCTCAAAGTTTATAGGCAGTTTTGATACCGGATATAATTTGATCAATTACCATTATATTTTTCTTGTGATATATAACTTGAATATCATCTACAAAGAATAATACTAAAACAATCTATTCTAAGTTTATGAATAAACAGAATTTCTCCTTATATTAATTTAAATCTAGATTCTTAAGCATTCTGTTAAAGTCTTTGAATTATATAGCAGGGGAATTTCGAAGACCATATAATGCACAATCAAGAACAATGCATTTATTTGGTTCCTTGAATCCATTGGGTAGATAGCAAACTATTAATACCTCTTTTGGATTCCTATAAGCATTAACAAAAGCATTTACTACATCGAATTGCTTGGTTTCCAGATTGTATTTAGCAATGAGCGCCATAACGATTCTGAATAATCTTCCAACTAGTATAACAGTGTAGGTAAATTCAATTATATTCTTTACTTGAAGATCTCCTTAAACTATTAGCTATGCTCTACATCTAGTGAGGAATCCTTGCTCATTGCATTTATAGGTGAATACTTATTGTAATAGAATAGAAGCAATTAATACATCCTTTACATTGATCTTATATTATGTTTTTCGGTTTTTCAGATTATTGATTTCTATCTCACATTCATACTTGAACCAGGTACCTAGAAAATGATCTTTAAGGTGTTGGTAGCGTTTTGAAGGTTTTGGTAGACCTGAGAGATGAACCTTTAGTAGTACTTCTAACTAATCCTTACTTGAGATAGTAAGCGGATTGAGTTTTGTGTATATAACGGAGGCGATTATATTATATATTGTAACAAATGAGTTATCTTCCTCCTTTTTATTTATAGTTGAATAACTAGACTAAAATGTTTTATAGAAATCTTCTATTCTTGAACCTCTCTCAATTGATAAGTGTGCAATTATTATTCCAATAAAAGTATTGTTTGTTGATATCACTACTTACTTTTGCAGATGCAGTTGTCGACGCATGAAATAATGATGATTAGCTGGAAGATTAGTTTGAGGAGTGTATTAATTAAAGTTGAACATTTGGTATTCTGCTAGATTGAATATTGATTTTGGTATTTCGATCTTTATTACTCTTTGTCTTTTGAATAATCGATCTAGAAGTAAGAAAGGTTGATCTTCTTTAAATTGATCAATGGTTTTTATTGAGTGGGGTAATCTAGCTGGTGAGGATACCTCTTCAATAGTATACGAATCTGATATATTAATAGACAGAGTTTCTGTTTTACTATCGTATTCTCTACAAATAATATCTATTATGTGGTCAATTGTCTTATATTCCATATTATCCATTAGTTTTTGAATATTTGTTAGTGGTGTAATGGGAGTAGAATGTATAAACTCCTTTATTTGATTATGATCGGGGTGTTCATTAAGCGTTAAATTATCTACTTCTAGGATCTCTTTAGATTATAGATCCTTTTGTGTATACCTACAATAATGATTCACAAGCTTTTCTCTATTTTTTAGATGTACCCCCAAATCCTGCTTGTGTATAGATATATCTGAAGTGCGTGTAGTAGAAGCACTCAATATTATAGTTTTTATACTTATCAAAGTAATCACATTATCCTCGTCTTCAATAATCATTCCATTCACATTCAACAGATTTTGAATATCGAGTTTTTGTGTATATTCTTGTAGTTCTTGTTCTGTATAGATATTCAAAGAGTAATCAAAAGAGTTTATCTTGTATGTCTTTTCTTCGTAGAAGGTGATATTTCGAGTAACGATGACCTGCTTAAGCTTTGGAATCCATATGCGAAAGATCAAAGATCCTAGTATATACCTAATTAGATATCCAATATATACTCTTAGGTTAGTCTTATACAATTTCCTATTGAGTTCTAATTCCCTCTCTTTATTCAATGGGTAAGCTCTACACCTGTATCGATATATATTACTCCAATTTGAACGTAGATCGCAAGTTAAGTGATTGGTTTCTGATAGTGCAGATGATTAGTAATAGTCTTGAAACCATATATCTAATACTTTGTTAAGGGATTTGAAGGAATATGCTTTGCGAGGACTAATGTTGTGTAAGTATATTACTGTATATGCAGCTTCTACCTATAGTCGATTAGGGAGATCTGTAGAGATACGCATTTTTATCTATTTGATGATGATTTCTTATCCTGCTTGTTCTAATCTGCTATTGAATTGATGTGTGTTGAGTAGTGATAGTTCTAGTTCTATTCCTTTTTGTTTTATTCAATTTTCGAATACAATATTTCCTATAATACCTATGACTAAGATATCATTGTCTTGTTTGATGTATACTACTGATAGATTATATTTGTATAGCACTCAAGCGAAGAAGCTTTGAATTGTATTAAATATTTCCAGGTGGATTTTCTGATATAATAGAAAGATGAATATCTTTTCACTATACATCTCTTTGATTACTAGAAGCCAAAATGCTCCTATGTACCCTCTTAGAAAATCAAATAGATCTCATTGAATTTTGTAGAATAGATAAGATAATTATTACTTACTTAGAGATTGTAATATGATTTGCTTTACGTGTATGTGTGTGTATAATCAGTATACTCAATCCTAATGATTCTCTTAATTTTTATATTCCTTATTGCAAACACTAAATGTTCAAAAGCTTTCTTTTCTAAGTGTCCTGATCTTTTATACCATCTTTCTATTGAGTCCTCCCGAGGTTTTGAAGGATCATGAGACTGACGGAATAATCTTTTAATCTTTTTATTGATTGTGGGATTTATAAGGATTAAGGGATTCAATGGGACATTTATAAGAAAAAGAGAATAAAATGAAAGTGGCTTATATTCTAGGAATAAGAGATTATTTTTACAAGTGCATTGAATAATAATTGAATTGCTTTCCAAAGTTCCATACTGTAGTGTTAAGTCTATATCTAAAAACCATAAACTAGTATCCCTTAGCTTAGTCTCTGAGACAATGTTTATATGAAACCCAGGAATGTATACAATATTGTTTAGAACAAGATCCCTATTGTTTTTGCTATTTGGTTGAATGGTGATACCTTTGATTGTGCGAGTGCTTTTGTCTACGATCGAGAATTGAGTTGTATCAGATTCGACATAGTCTGTAGGAGGAGATGGTGTGTATTCTTGTCCATTAAGAAGAGATATATTGTTCACAAGGTGTATTGTACCCTTTGTGTCGAGGATTGTGTAATATGAGAGAGGGTGAGGGGTTGATTCCATAGTGCTATAAATACCCTTTGGAGCTTGACCCTGAATAATACAGGCAGATATCCTTGATCCAGGATTATATGGATTCGTGTTGTTTGAGAAGTTTGGTGATATTCATTCTTTCTTTTCCTATATTTTGTGAATAGAATTCCATTTCTCTTTCTTGGCTTATTGTTTAATTTCGTTGCATTCCTTTTCTGACAGCTTTAATGGCTCTCTTGAATTATTTCGTTCTGTAAATACAAATTGTAATATCCAGTAATCTCTAACGAGATGCCTTATATCAGCTTTTCCGGTTTTCCAATTAGATTCTGGTTTGTATGGGCATATATAAGAATTGAGCTTCTTCTTATAATTATTCTTCTTATTTCTAGTATTATATTACTTAATGAATTAAATTAAATTATTACTAGATAGAGAATTGATTATCAAGAATATTTCTTTGTTTTTAGGTGTTAGTGAGTCTTGATAGGCTAAGCCACCAAATATATCTCCGTATTACTTTAAGGAGTAATTTGACAGTTCAAATTGATTATTAGTTTCGATTTATATAAGCATTACACTTGACCAAATAGGGAGTATACATATTCCTATAGCTTGTAAGAAATTGATTAATACAAGATTGTCTTCAACTTCCATATGATATACTTTTATATTGGTGTAAACTTTGGTCTAGTTATTGTACCATTTGATAGGATCAATTCAATCTAAGATAACTTATTGAAAAACATTGCAATATTCTTAAGCTATTACTGATTTGGCTGTAGTATTCATAGACGCAAGCTTATCCTATAGCTTTTGAATAATTACTTTGAGTAGTAATGTCTTGGTGTTGTTATTCTTAGTGGTGATTTTCATAAGATAGAATGAATTCATTATCTCAGTGATTCATTGGTATACATCCTAGTATAATTTATGCATAAGGTTGTACTTATCTCTTTTGCTCCTATATTCTCCCTGTAATACGAAATATTCAGTAGAAATGTTTTGAAAGGTATAAGGAGACGATATTAGAGGAGGCTTCATTTTGATATCTCCTTAATTATCTTTTGGGTAAGTATTATGAGTATTGAGATTGTGATTGTATTTCTCAATGTTTAATATATTATATTATCTCATGAGTTCTGAAATCTCAATGAGATCAGGTGGATTCCTGATTAATTAGTTATCTATATATTCTAGGGTTACTCTAATAAAATCTTTACTCTCTTCTAAAATGGATCCAGAAGTAAATAGGGTAATCAAATCTTTGATAGATTTAATATTCTTCCAGATTCCCTTAGAGATATAGAGATACTGTAGTTAGAGAAATCATTTTGTTTAGTGTCCGCAAATGACTAGTCGAGTAATGTTTTCTGAGCTGGTATCCTTTATTATTTTGAATGATTAGTAAGATTGAATGTATAAGAGAAAAATAAGTGAAGTTTAATTAAAGTAATATATAAGTATATTATGTAGTATTAAGAGCAGACTGAGCTCATAATTATTATAGAGGATAGCTATATCACTTGGTCACTTTGAGTATAGAATAATAGGAATAAGTAGTAAGATCTAAGATTGGCTTGAGAATTGATTATACAGATTAATGCCTCGTATATATACCTTGAATAGGCGACAAAGTCGCCTAAACAGATAAGAGTGATCTCCCTGTAAGCTGTGTAATTAATCAATTGGACGGAGCTCAATTGACTCATAGCTATATGATTACTGGGAAGATCGATATAATCAATATACGTGCAATACACGTGATATTCACCTGATACGGGATTTTCCGTGATACAAGAGAATAAGTTGTACGAATTATACACTATATTCAAGAAAGAAGACGAATCACTAGTTTATAATATATTATAGCTTGTAGCTACGCATATATTAGAAAACAATCATTTCAGGATCAAAATCCAATCATATTACAATAAGGATGTTATAGCTATATGTATATACAAGACAATAGAATTAGGATTTATAATAAAAAACAAAATCATATACTTTAATAGAAAAGTATATATTCCGAGTTAAATGACTAAGGAATTCGTAATAAAATAATATAAGTTGCCGGTATATGAACATTAAGGAATTATAAGAACATTTATAAGAATACGAGAAATCAATTACTTCCCATGAATAAGAATAATAGTTGAAAAAGTTGTTGGAAATTGTAACACTTATATATAGAATAAATCATTACGACATACTCCATATAATCAGCTTTAAACCCTAAACATATCTTCTCAATTATGAAAGTCTATTATATAGGACTTTGTAATCAAACTATTACTTTTAAAGGATTCTATTATAGGAATTGAGTATAATATAATACTCAATATAGTATATAAACTAACGAAATTTACTTATATAATATTATTCAAGGAAATATAAGATGCTGAGTAATTAGTATATATATTCCTAAAGGGTATAATAAGTATACACAGAGTATTAGATGAGATAATCTCGAATTGAGATAAGCTCTTTATCTCGAAATTCTAGATTATCTTATTAATACTTATGGGTATTAAGAGAAAGCTATTGATATTTTTCCATTTATAAACAGATGGTTAAATAGAGAGGATCAATTAGATAATGAAAGTATATCTTAGATGCTATGTAAATTATCGATAAAACAATTAAATAGAACTATTATTTATAGTACAATTCGTATATAACATATTGAAAACAGAAACTATAAAGATAATATTAACATACGCTAACTTTGAGTTTAATCCTAGAGTATACCAGATATTAATACTATAAAAAGTTAATATCAAATCAGTAATAATATAAGTCAAACAATTGAAAGATTTGTAAGAGTAGTTCGCTTTTAATCTAAGATTTATATCATCCAGAACAGTAGTATACTATAATACGAAATGTAGTATGGAATTTATACTTAAAGAAGAGAATAAAGTTTATTTATTATAACGAAATATCAAAACCAAGAGACTAAGTAATAAACTCGATTATAGAAAACTAGAATTATTCAAGATTGATAAGATAATAGGAATCGTTAATTATTGATTAAAATTATTAGATATAATAAATATCCATTTAGTATTCCATATATCCTTGCTTAAATCAACACTATCAGGAACGCTAAATATATCATTTATAGAAATTAAACCAATCAACTCAAACGCCATATACAATATCGAAATAATACTAGACTATAGATACATTAGAAACAAAATCAAGTATTTAATCAAATAGTTAGACTACTCATATTCAGAAAATATATGAGAATTTAAGAAAGATCTCAGCTGCCCTGAGAAACTATAAGCATTCCACCTAAAGTATTCATATCTGTCAATAAAACCTTAAGATCCGCTTCGAATAACTTAGACAAAGAAGAATTAAAGAAGTCGAAGGAAAAGGAACTAATAGGAGTAGATATAATATCAATATTTATTGTTTCTCCCTTAATATACTTCCTTTTAATCTTTTTCTTTTCTAATCTCTTCTTCTCCTTCATTTCTATTAGTTTATTGAGAGTTCATAAACTATAATAAAGTATTTCAGATTCATATTTCAACAGAAAACATTTCTGTTTTCATAACCACAGGATTTTAGTCATAGCCTTTTCCTCTTCTTGATCCAATCTCTCCTTCTATTAGAACAAACTTTCCTAGTCACTTTCAAACGAACCTTGGATATCGCATTTTTTGCTATTACAAATACATTTACTACACTGCGAAGAATCAGAGAGTGAAATAATACATTTCCGATTAGTACGCTCGTACAATAAGTATAAGGGCATTTCGAAATCTTTTTATTTAATAAGACAAGCAAAACGGATTTGTTCTTTTCTTTTGTTAGTATTTAGAGGAAGTATAATAAAGAAGGGAAATATTATAATTATTAAAGTATATAAAAGGGAAAATATACTAATATAAACACTTGGGACAAGTACTAGACTAAGAAGGGGATAATATTACAACGGATTAATAACAGGCTGTAGAATCACTGATTTATAGGCTATAATAATACTATAGGCCTTAGTAATTCAGCTACAATATACCGGGGGACACTAGGTACCCAAGGAAAGCCTCAGGCATGTATATAGCATTAGTCATAGGATACCCTAGGAACCTAGAACATAGTTCCTAGGACAATAGATTCTAGAAAAGACAGAACACAGTAAGCAAAAAGACTTCATTAGAATTAATAATATCCTAGGGGATTAGTCCCAGGACAAAAGAATAAGCTAAGATATCAAGAGTCACGGGATTAGTATTTTGTAATGAATAGTTTAGAAACAATAGTACTTCAGGAGTAATCGACTATTCTAGCTATTCAAATAAGATAAAGATTTATATAAGGGAATAGGTTTCATTATAATGTAGAGCTTTATACTTAAAAATAATTATTAGTTTTATTACTATAATTACAAGAATTGTAATCAGTTATAATTTTATTGAATTCCTATTTGAAGTCTAGTCTAAACCACCTCGAGAGATCTCTAGATACTTCCACGTGACCCTAGAGGCAGCTCCCGTAACAATTTTGAAGCAATTAAAAAGTGTTCTTGAATTTAGCTTAGCCTTTCCACCAAATTTCTAATCTATAATCAGCAATACTCGTTATACAGATTGTATATAATTGTTTTATAGCTTTGAGGCTAAGGCCTTTTTCCGTATTAGCTAATCGAGCCATTCGTTGAAAGGCTCCTTTCGCTTGTGCTGTTCTGATATTGATATATTGATCGAATTTGAGGTTCGAATCGAACCAGATACTAAGCCACCTGATTAGGGGTTGTAGTATTACTATTTCCGAATTAAATAAAGTAATAGGATATTGAGCTGTCAATTTGAAAGAGAAGAAATATATTAGCTCTATTTTAACTAGATCGAATTGGATTGTATTCTTTGAGCTGAGCTTGTATAATTGTTTTATAGCTTTTTCTAACGAATTGATATTCTTTCTTCAAATGAATGAACTAGTAATAAAAGCGATGTCGTCAATATATAAAAGGAATTTGATTAAACTATTTTGGAAAAGATTTCTAATATAAATTAAAAAGAGGATTAGCGAAATAGGGCTGCCTTGTGGGATTCCTGTTGAGATTGGTTTGAAGGATTCGGTTTGATTATTAAAGGATAGTTTTAGCTGTCTATATTATAAGAAGGAAGCTATTCAAGCAATAAGGTTTATTAGCAGTTGGAGTCTTTTACAGATATCTAAAAGTCGATTCCTTGAGATATGATTGAATACACCTTTTATATCCATAAATAATACTGATATTTTCAATCCTTTTCGCTTATTACTTTCGATCTCTGTATTCAAGAGAAGGGCTGTATCGATTACTGATTTCTTTTGTCGACCTCCCATTTGGCTATTATGAAGAAGATGAGTAGTTTCAGCGAGGTATCCTAGTCGTTGAGCTAAGATCCTTTCGCTTACTTTGCCTAGACAATTTAGAAGAGTAATAACTTTGTATGCTTTTAGTATTAAGTAGTTTGATTTAGAAGCTTTCTTTAGGATTACTCCAATAGCTTGTTTCTAGTATTGTGAATGATATTCAATATTGAATAGCTTGTTATATAGAGTAAAAAAGGTTTATAGAATAGCTTTATATACTTTAATAATAATCTCCTAAGAAATTCCATTTGGACTAGGAGTTTTCCCTTGTATTTTAGCTGAACAAGTATTCTTTAATTCATTTTGAATAAGTTCTAGCTAACTCTAAGCTTTTGATTGTTGATATTCTTCCTATATTGGTTCTAGGGTAGTAGGGGGTTGAGGGAAGAGAGTCGATCTAAAAGCAGTACATTTTCCTTCGAAAAAGGTTTCAAAAGTAATATCAGGGATTCTTTGATTTTAATAATCCTTTGTATAGGCTATTACTTTAAAGATTGTTTGAGTATCCTCTTTTTCTAGAAAGTTATTCTAGTAATTCTTCTTTGCTGTTTTGATAGCTTGAAAGTATTTGTTCCTAGCCTTATAATATAGCTTTTTCGAATCGTGGTTTTCGAGATTATTATCAACTTATTGTTTAACTCTGCTTAGCTCTATTTGGAGAGTCTTTAGCTCAGGTGACCATCATGGTTTGGCTCTTTTGTTTGTTACAACTTTCGGAGTTGAGGCTTCTATTGCTTTCCTGATAATTCTAGTAAGTTCGCTAGCTGCTTGATCCAATTTGGATCGATATATATTGTTTTCTATTAGGAAATCAAATGAGGTCTCTTTGGTTATAGGGAATATTTCTAATTCGGCAAGAGTAGGTGAGCATTTAGCTTTGAATTGAAGAACAGATTCGAAGGTTTTCCAATTGGTTAGCTTTGTATGATATCGTACTATTGATTCTTGTTGAAGGGTGTTTGAATACTCTTTTCCTTTTAATTTGAATAGGATTCCTGTATGATCGGATTCTATATTTGAAAGTGTTTGCCAATCTTGTATCCTTAGAGAAATGTTTTCAGAAGCTAGTGTAAGATCTAATACATTTGGTTTTAGGAGATTCGTATAGAAGAAGGTGCTAGCTCCAGGTTCGTTTAAAAGAATAAGATTTTGGTCTTCGAATCACTCAGCTAATTGATCGGCATTTCCGCTTTTATTTGTATAGGGATCCCAGAGTGGATG
>PQXI01000370.1:0-24439 GCA_004786145.1 Botrytis paeoniae | reverse complement strand
GAGATTAGTTTTGATTAGAATCCCAAATAGACTATTACATAACCTCTTACTCATTCCCCGGTACCTTCTCGGCATATTCCCTACTACTGAACCCTGACAAATATAAAACAAACAAATTCTTGTGATAATAAAAAAAGGCCCATATGTCAAATTATTTTTCTCAAGGTAAACTGACTAGGTAAAACTGTTTTTTGCTTATATCCATAGATTTTCCATTTGATATACCATTATAATTATCGATACTGTTTTTCCAATTTGTTATTCACTTTAATAAGTTTTTAGGAGGTCCTATGGTATATAAATATTGTATGTAGAAGCTTTTAACTTTGTGGGGTGTATATATTATATCTTTATAATAATATTATATGGGATTGTTATTATAATTTATCTATTTTATCTTGTATCGAATCTCTTTTTGAATAATCTTTGAGGCTAATATATCTTGTGTGACGATCTGGCCTCAGGCCTAGATTAGTCATTTATTACCCTACCTGGTAGGTCAAATCTCGCTTAACTTTTGGTCCCCTCTTGATCCCCTCCTGATTCCCTCCAGAACCTATAAAAGCCTTTTATAGGTTTACTTTTTGTATAATAATTTATTATTCTTTAATTATAATAATTAATTCTTTTTTATAATGTCTTAAATCTGCTGTTGTCATATTATAATAAACTCTTAGTATTCCTATAAAGAATAGAATATCTCTTTAAGAAGATCAAAATATTTATTTATAATTATATTTATTTGAATCACCAAACTATTTACGAAGGATAGAATATCGGTCTATATTATATATTCTTTTCGAGTCCCTGAACACGTTATACTTTCGAGTTCCTAAACGAAATAGATACTATACTCAAGTTATACCCTCGAGGTTATTAAACAAAGAAGTGGAAAACTCTTATACCAAAAAAACAAAGATCTTTCTGTTTTTTCTAGTATAGAATACCCTCTCACAACGCTCTACGTATAGTAAGCGGGCGATAGTCCCCAGTATTAGTTTTCACTTACCCCATGTTAAATATCCCCATTTTTGTACTCTAAAAGTTATCCGCTAGACCCCTTTGGCCTAGCCGTCCTATATAGTCGTGGACTGAAGACGGACGTTAATAAAATCAATCAATTAATCAATCAATCAACCACATATTAAGCTATGATGTATCAGGATTGGCCTGCACATGATTCTATCCAGTCGTACACCCAAATCGTAGTCTAGTCTAGATAACCTCATAATGATAAAGCTTTTTCACTAACTCATATAGCTTTGATACAAAGTTATATAGAAGTTATACCCATAGGTACTGCAAATTAACTTTTATCTTAGAAAAATAATTGACTATTCCTGTGTAGCGATTCGCACCCTGTCCAAAGATGAATGTATAGTTTTGGAATCATAAAAATTTTCTTAGTAAGTCTACGAAGTTGATATGTCATATAAAAAATCATCTGTCTCTAAGGTAGTTACTTAGCAATAAGAAAAAGACTGTGGTTGGGCGGACTAGTGATATGGGCGGACTGCTGATAAACCACGTTATACTATCGATCGTTTTAACGACGCCACCAATCGCCGCTTCGGCTGATCTCCTTTGCACTTGATCACAACTGTTGGAGCTTTTTGAAATTCGGATCACTTAAGATCGTTACTACAGTCAGGAACGGATGGAAAAAAAACTGACCATTTCAACCGTTGTCATCATTGTTGCTATCATTGTCACCGCCGTCATCACCATCGAAGCCATCATCGTCATCATCCTCGTCGTGGTCATTGTCGAGGTCACCATTGATCTTTTTTGGTGGGTTACCACCCCCCTGTCAAGATCGCCCACCACCAGTGCTGACCCGCCAAATTTTCCTCAGGATAATAGCTGGAGTTCAGCTTTGGCACTTTCAACATCCATGATATCCAAGATGTCAATACTGAGGACATTCTAATAGTTACATATTTTAATTAAAGGGGCATCATTACTGTTATCTTCATTGACTTGAAGGAACATAAATCTATATCCACTTTTTTCCAAACTCGCATAACATATCGCGGGTTTAGTTCTCGTCACAGTGGACGGATGGGTCATCAAGTTAGACTCTAAATAAAATATCAAGATATTATATTTACAGGAGATCGATAACATAGTATCAAAATCCAGGCCTATTTGAGCTCATTGGCTTTTAATTCGGAATCAATACGTGACTTCCAAGTCTCACCTATGATACAAAAAGGTATGAGATCTAAATTCAGGTTGAACTTGCTATGGAGGAGAATAAGCAAGGAACAAAAGATCCTTTAGTTGCTGATATCATTCTTATAGGTTAGTAATTGAATTATGATAAAAACAATAATAGTGGAAGAATTAATCGTATTGGGCTTAGGAAAAAATCGAACATTGACTTCAAATAGTAAACGTGGATTGAATTGAACTAACTTGCTTGCTTTTTTCCTAGGCTTTCTTTAAAGGATTCCCTATATTTATATAACTTTCAATGAATTCTACTGTAGTAGATTCTATACTCATAATTAAAATAGATTTAAATAAACAAAAACAGTAATCTTTTATATATTAACATTATTTATAACCAAAGGCTATTCCGAACGGCTAGCTCATGAAAAGCTAGCAGAAATTTAATATTTACGTCAAAATGAAATGCTGTGACATGAACTCAATATAAGCATAAGAAAACCTGCGATAACACCTACTTTTTGACCCCCCTCTTACAACAAAAATAGACAATCTAACCTATTGATATTTCCACTACCATTTACCGGTAAGTTCCAAGGGCACGGGTCATGCAAATGCATGTCCCCGGTGTGATAGGATCTCAAAAGCGTAAGAGCATTACAGTAGTCAGGAACATGCCAAAGGACACGATTGATCATGGAGTACTCTTGAAAGACCGTCTATCATTCTAGGGCTCGATTAATCATTACTATCCACTGAGTCCTTAAATTATAATAGCGTAACCTTCGACTCGATCAGCTTTGAAATACTTTATATCTGTCAAGCAACTTAATGTTATGATCATCTTATTGTATTTCTAAGTGATGAATAAGGCATTGGTGTTACTTGACTCAGCGACAAGAAATGTTATATATTAAACCAAAACGCAAGAAAAGTGCATCGCATACTGATTTTCATAGAATGAATGCGTTTATTCGGATTTAACTCATTATCAGTGTGTACAATTCTCGAAACAAACAGATAAAAAGTCTGGAAGGTGGATAAATACAAGAAAGTTATTTCAAGGTCAATACTGAATTCTATCCAACTTAAAAATGGAAATCTTAGTCTTCAAGTTCATTTACATCACTCTCAGTATCATCTCCATAAGGCTTTTCAAGCTCTTCATTTCTTGCAGTTCGCGATGCAAAGAAAGGAAGGCTCTCATGCAGGGATCTTGCTTGACAGATGTAGCCCATTGGCGTGTGCATGATCTCTTGCCCTTTGCGGCGAAGCGTAAGCCACTCCGATAAGAAGTCAATAGGATTCTTCGTAAAGATACTTGCGTCCCCAGCACAATTCAATAGAGAACATGAAGTTGTCTCGTGTGCGAGCTGCAAGTAATCAGATAGAGGAGCATACTCCGTGAAGTTGATGTAAAGCCGACCAGCGAAAATTCCAACCTCGATGGATAGCCATTCTGGTGTTTTACAGCCATTCGGTAAGCTAGGAAGAACATAGTAAGAAAGTCCGTTGAAGTGTTGCATGCTTTTTGTGATAGGAGCAGCGTATGCAATCAGGTGTACCATTGGCTTTTTTGCTGTACGAATCACCGGGATCAAAAGCTCAACTTCTTCGGAAATGACTATGAGAGCCGTCTCATTCGAAGGGCTCCACAAAATCCATTCAACAGGACGCTATGTAAAAAATTGATTAATATAACCACGAGTAGGAAAGACTGATGTGTTACAAGCTTACCAGAAAGCTGTCATTCGTTCTATGACTACCAAGCTCAATAGTGCGCATAAATTCCATGGAGACATATAATTTTGACTTTGTCCGACGAACATCATATTTTCGACCGATATCTGTCCGAGCTAGAGCATCAAATATGTGTTCATACCCGCATCCAAGAATGAGGTTGCCAGTCTTAACGAAGTGAAGAATATCTGGGTGTAGACCCGAAAATGTAAGAGCCTCGTAGTGCGTTGGTTTTTGCACTTGGCGTACCTGCTCAATCTGAAATTCGACTTCTCGCTCTTGCTCTACCTCTTCTAAAACAGAGCTATGAATGTAGTTTCTCGTATTGCCTGTTGTTACTCTCTGCTTATTGAGCTCTTTCATAAACCCTGCTAGCTTCGTAGACGCCATATCAGTCACATAGCTTGGTTGAATGTCCGTCACCTCTCCATATAGCTTCTCAAGGGTTTGATGCTCTGGATTCTGAATCGCTTGAAGATAGGCGTCTTGTTGAGTATTGTCAGTGAAAATCTCTGTATATTTCCATTGCGCATCCGTCCTACGGCAGAAGTCTGTTCCTTGTGCAAGATATAGATTTTGCAAATGCTGATTTGTACGACAGGTCTGTTCAAGAAGCCACCATACAACGTGAGAGGAATCAACCCAAAGAGATTGAGCCACCTTCCCATACTGTTTAGCGCAAACATCAAGAATACTTTGGTGTACCTCAGGGGGAGCAAAGAAAGTGATAGACTGTGTGGTTCCTAGTTGCCGTAATCTCATCGCAGCTGGGGTTTCCTGTTAATTAGTGTATAAAAGAGAGCGAATGTCAGCATTTAACTTACCTTGTACCATATGATCTTTTGTCTGGCCGAGTCCCAATGTTAATGCTCCATGGGATTGTTGAGGTAATTTCAAGTCTACCCCACGAGTATGTGCTTCATCAATGTACACAAGGCAATCTTCAAGGTTCTCGGCAAAAGGAGTTGCGAGTAGAGGGACTACATCTTTTACTCCTCTATACTGAACCCAGGCTCTGTTATCATCACCAAAATAGACGGCCGCTTGAGGTCCCGGATGTATCTCCAGCCATTTTTTAACAAGAGTTTTGTTGTCCATCTCCAAGATATATGCACCAGCATCGATCAAAACTTTAATTTTCGAATTCGTGATCCTTTTCAGCAACTCTTCCTCTTTCAGTCGTCTACCATTCCGAGATGCAAGCTTGTACTGCCGATTCCGGCTCTGCAGAATATAAACAAGCACCTCCGCATTGGTCTGGCATAAACTAGGTAGATCATCTTGTTTGATGCTTAGTGGAAGCATCATCTTGTTATCGTTTGTACCGCTAAAACCAGTCGTCTTTACGCACCAGATTGTTTCTTCTGGCAGAGGCTTTGAGAACAAGGGTATGTCCCACCCGGAGGCTTGCAACTTTATACTAAACTGCTTTGCATGATTAGGAAACACAAATGTGTTCATGTAGTGGTCAAGAACGTGTCTGTTAAGCCTAAGATGACGCCAAAGCTCCTCTAGCTGTCCTTGATCGTCGATGTTTATAACATTCCAGTGAGATAAAACTTCTGGTAGAGTATAGGAGCTACTAATCCACCTATCATACTCTGCTGCTGGATCATCAGACTTCAGAACAAGTTGCAAGCTTTGCTGAAACTGAGATAAGTTTAGACCTGTATAATAGAAAGCCAAGCAAGTGAACAGGATAGAGACATCAGGATGACCAAACTCTGCTTGCTCGGATGGAACACCTTTCGCATCGAAAGGAACTGCAATAGGATCTCTATTAGGGTGTAGCCCATATTGTACATTCCATCTTTTCTTTAAGCAGAGCAAGAGAATTCTGTTCAAAAGTAAACCTCGAACAAGAAGTATGTTCTTCCGAGCTGAAGATTTGTCCTTAAACAAAGCCGATACTTTCTCGATCAATTCATTATCAATATCGTGATCCGATAACACCTGTCTAATCCAAATCTTGCCAACAGTAATGCCTGAGCCGGTCAAACGAAGGAAAGGAATCCGGCCGTTACATATGTCATTTATTATTCGGCAGTGGAGAGCATCTTCTACGTCTTCTCGAAGGAGGTGTAATATAGGAAATCCAGCAGTTCTCTCAGTAACCTCAATACTTTGTGGAAAATCGCGTTGAAGACACGGGAAATGATCCTCAACCAAAGACAACAGGTATTGTGCAACTTTCCAACGGTTTGGATGCCCATCAACGGATATCTGCGGACCACTTGGATATATCAGTTGTGTCTTGACTGCTAAGGTGAAATCAGATTCATCGAGAATATCGCGACATGCATTAGTCAACCATGATTGGAATCCTATCATCTCTCTTGCTTCATCAAATCGAGAGTCGGCAAGACGCTGAAGTCCGCTAAGCTTGTACGACAATATATGCTCGGGAGTAGTTAGGATGACGCCTGAGAATTGAAGCATCTCGTGATGGTGTGTAGAATATAATTGGAGCATTTCCAAACTAGTTGAAGTCCGGCGAGAGAAAGGAATATATCTGACCTCTCGCCCTACTAAGCTCCCTAGCCTAGACTGGATCGTTTGAGCAGTCTGCAGAAGCAGCGCCTTTGGCACAACTAGACGCGATAGTTGCTTCTTATCGGCTAGAATCGCTATAGCCATAGGTACGATACACGAGGTTTTTCCTAAGAATCTGTCAGCACGTCACTTCTTGGGCTTTGTATTAAGTAGAGAATGTATGTATCAAAATATATGATCATTCGAGATTTTGATGACCCTACTTACCCTGCCCCATATTCATTTGCAATACAGAGTTAGACCTAGATTCTGGGGACAAGATGGCATGTGCAACATCTATTTGTTCACAGCGAATAAGAATATTGGAATCAATCTCAAGCAGTAACCAGTCGGGAAACTGTAAAGGACTCCAATTTTCATGCCCATAATTTTGTGATTCCTGGCGTAGGTTTTGGGAATCATCCTTCAATTGAGCATGTATTATCCGGAGTAGTCTTTGCAAACTTGTGATCAGAACACCGTACATGACTAGGGTTTCTCTCATATTGCTTCCAAAATGGTTATCAGAACTTGAACGAAGTTGTTCCAGAATTGTTATCGGCGTCACGCATGGCCATAGACCACCTAATCGAAGCCATTGGAAACGGATGTCGCCGGCAGAGAGGGCATTCTGAATTCGTTCAAATGCTTGCTTCAGAATCACGCGAGAATTTTCGATATCTTTCTTAGTGATATTCATAGCTGGTTGATTCCATTGAAGCTCCGGCAACTCATTAGTGTCTTTTAAAGCAAGAAGGCTCTTCTTCAAGTCGTTTCCATATTGCTTCCGCAGAAGATCCGGGGACTTGGCAAAAGAATCCAAGATTCTATCTAGCTCAAAAATTTCCTTGCATAAAGCAGTCTTTCCAGAAACTCCATTCCAGTTAATAGGTGGACATACACTCCGAGGCTTATCAGGCAGATGGCACGGAGGAATGATAGCGGGCTTCGCTAGAAGATCTGATAGCGATGGAATAACAACGCCATGACTAGTCATGGACAAAAGGGTTGATTTCCTATCCCAAACATGTGGCATTGAGGTACTTTTTTCAGTTTTGTGGCGATCTAAAATCTCTTGAGCTTGAGCAACATATTCCGAAAGACGCATGTTCTGGATTAATCGTTGCCATTCGGGGTGGACTATTTTAATGACTCGTTTGACATTAAGCAAGTTTGATTCGAATCCTTCTGCTGATAAAACTTCACTAGGCCACTGCTCTAACAGAAAAAGAGCTAATCGTTTCCCCTCAGCTTTGCATAGTGCACCGTGTCTTTCGCGAAACCAATCTTTTTCCATATCAGTCATACTAGCAACTGGTTCAATAACAGGATAATCATCTGCAATAAAGCTTGAAAGCATTTCAAGCGTTGGAGAGCTGTAAGGTTTGAATCTAGTAAAGCAAGGGCTGTTTGGTGGCTGCAAAGCCTTCAACTCATTCAAACAGCCAAATGCGGCTAGGCAATGTATCGCATCCATGTCAGGCTTTGTACCAAATGATAGAAGACTTAATCGAAATAACAATTTATACGGCTCTTGAGGATCATTCTGTCGGCAAAAGTTTGTGAGGCTACCCCATTGCTCGCCGATATCGTTCTCGATCAAATCGCTAAGGCAACTTGAAATGTTTGGTGAATCTGATTTGATGTGGTAGAATCCACCGATCAGTTTCCAATTTTTTAGAATATCGGCTAGCTTTCTTGTCAAATGAACGCGAAACAGTTGCTTGTGAAAAAGTCTCGCGATTTGATAAACATTAGTAGCTTGATGCAAATTGGCATGCCGATCTCTGGAGTCATATATCATGTCCTCGGTTGTAGAAGTGCCTAGATAAGAAACACTACGCTCGTAACGAAGGCGCTGGATTTCACCACGCTTACGTAGTTGCAAAGGGCAGCCAGTCTGAATATTGATGGGCGTACCTTGATCTGCGGTAAAGTATTGGAGCTGATCTGATTTAGCTAGTATCTCTTGGGCAAGGCCCTCAAAGCTATCGTGCTGAACGTTAGTAGTTAAATTCTGGTTCCAAATTACTTTCTGCAAATGCCTCTTATCCTTCGGATAATACTCTCTAATTGGACTTAGTCTGCCTATGACTCTTAAAATAGAGGCAAGACGATCATTCAACGGCCGCCAAGGCTGGCAGTAGCCCAATTTGAGTGTGTACAAAGCTTCCTCAGTGCCAGTGCGCCGGGTTAGAGGATCAGGTAGGACAAATGAGGTGAACGCATGAAATTGAGCTTTAGAGTAGAACAAGCGTGGCTCAGATGGGCATGTTAACCGTCCTAGAACACTGTCGATTTCAAATCTGCCATATTCGGTAGTGCTAGCCACTTGGACCTCAATGTGCATACCACGACGCCTGTAGGTCAGTGGTCCCAATGGAACAATTATACTTCGTCGCTCATGATTGACATTATCGCGAAGCACAATCTTACTAAGGAGACCATAAAGTGTTCCCGCGTCTTGATCGGGGTCAATTTCTGCGTGCAGCTCTCGGCACTCAAGAAGGTTTTTTGAATTAACAAAAAATGACAGCTCAAGGTGTCGCATTTCAACCGAAAGGGAGCCTAATTTGGGCTGAAATACTGTCAACCTTCGGGGATCCTCAAAATGACGAAAGACTTCTGCTACGCGCTTGAAAATATCTGAATGTGGATCAACCAAGTTAACTCGATTTCGTTGCGCCCGGAAATTCGACGCGTTTAAATTCCAGTCACTTGGCCTAGTCACCCATATTGAAGGTTTTCGTCGGATTTCCAAACGTCTTTCATCAAAATTCAGCCAGTGCACACAATTTTCGATCAGACTTGAGGGAAGATCAAAGTTGTCGCCGCTTATGAATATACGCCGAGGAATATATTCTAAGATGTTTCCTTTGTTGATAGCTCGAATAATCACGTTCTCTCCGCGATGACCGAAATGAACTTGATTTTTCTCTACAGAAGTAGTTATGACGTGACTCATGCCAACCAAATTTGAGGGGTAGGTCAGGAGGTGCTGGTCTCCAAAAAGCTCCTTGACATCCTCTGATTCTCTAATATCTAGTGGCAGTCTTCCTAGTGGCTTTCCATCAAATAGCAGATGTCCCTCAACAAAATTATAGTGAACTCTCTGGGGAGCTATGAACTTGTTAGATGTACTAGTAGATACTGAACTGGCCCATCTATCGTTCAAAAAAGAACGAAATTGCCATGTTGAGTATGTCCTCCCCAGAAAATCCCCAGAATTAGACCATGCTTTATCGATTGCAGCACCTAGGCTTTCAGGATGTGACTCAATAGAAACGCGGATAAGATTTTGTATATCATATGCCATTCTGTTATCCCTGACTAGCATATTCTTCAAGATCTTGGGTAGCTTCATGATGTTAACTATAAGGTTCTCTTGTAGAGCTATCGATCCTTGAATAAAAGACGATAAATCCTCTGTGTTTAGCTTGGAATCTGAGCCAATGAAGATGCTGAAAGTTCTTCGACAAAGTAGAGCAGCCCAGAATCCATATCTTGCCGCTGTCTCTGCTGTTTGTGCATCAGTTGTGTTCCTAATCTCCTTACGGAGGTGGCAGATCCATTGTAGGGTCGACTTGCGCGCGTTCTTCAAAAGCCTTTCTGCAGATTGACGATCTTGACCTGATGTCAATTCAAAAAGTCGAAGGCTTAGTGTGATGAGCATTTCCATGCAATATACCTCTCGCCAGTTGGTGGCTATATTGTGAAGACGATTCTCTATCTGCTCTATTAATCGCTGGCAAAAGGATGAGTCCCTAAATACAATGTGACAGTCTCGGAGAACATCTACTTGGTTCTTTGATGGTCCTGCTTGTACAGCGAGATGATTGAAGATAAGCATAGTATCCTCGGCACTACAATTTAGGTTCGAGGCACCCAGCTCAACCAGCATAGTAAGCCACCGAAGATTCTTAACAGAGAGCAACTTTTGATAGCTCATGAACTCATGAACTGAAATATCTGACGGACACTTGGATTGACTAGCGATGATCTCATAAGATGATGGCCCATCAAAATTCGGATCGGGATGTACTGGAGATTCGATGACTGAGGCTTGTAGAGATCGCGGAATATGTATTCCACAGAGGTGTTGAAGGGTCAACTGTTTATCAAGATCTTTCAGCCATATGCCAGATTTGGAATCATAGTAAGAAAAACTAAGCCCTAATGGCAAAATAATATCGGAGAGTTTAACTTTCATTTTGAGTGCCTGAAAATGAGTTTGAAGAAAAGATTTCTTTTCTGATGCAAGTGAAACACCATCCGAAGATGATTTCATAAAGTACTGAAGCTGAGAGTAGTCTTTCAGTAGCATTGCTGGTGGTGAGGAGTTACGAGGCTTGCTCGGGTACCCTAGATCGCTCATTATCCTGAATGTTGCATTTCGATATACCGCTAGGAATTTGGGAATCCCAAGTTCTAGTACGACTGCTGCTTTTTGCGTGCTCCCTTTCGGCAAAAAGTCCTCATGGATAGAAATCCTCATTTTTTTACGACAACGCCGATGCCAGCACTTTTTGCATCCTTTAACATCAAGAGATCCATCATCATTTCTAGTGCAAACACAGATGGTGCTAGTAATCTTCTGGCTAAGATCTTCGTATTTTCCACAAATGTTTTCCCATTCACGTCCTTTCTTTGTACGAGCTTTGAGTGACTCTTTGTCAATTTTTTCCTGTAGTCTGCTTAACGGGACGGACTGCTTTACAAATTGCGCTGCAAAGCAATCTTCACTAAATTCGCTGAAAATTGTCTTGTGGGCAAATCGACAGTCATTGAGTCTACTATATAGATATCTTTGGATATCTAGAAGTCGTGTCATGCTTGATAATGTGTGAAGCTGCAGAACATCCAATAAGGTAGGATTAAATAACGGAGCATATTCACAGAGGAGGGGACAGGCTCGCAAAGCACACCTATCCATCTGAACCCAATTCTCAAAAAGATTCAGAATGAATATGCTCATTTGTTCTGGATCAGAATCATAAGCATCTCCAACTTTGATGAGCATCTCGCATATCAAGTTTGCTGATTGTATACATCGAGTTTCAGAATCTCCTCCATAATCATATGACGATATCCTTTCTTGCTCTGTGTTTTTCTCCAATCGAACCAGCGAGAAGTAACGGTCAGTAAAATCTGTGAAGTCTTTTATAGAACTATCATCCAAAAGAGAGATATGAACAGATTTCTGCTTTCTCTGCTGATTAGATTCTAGAGCAAGAAGATTGCAGAGATACCCCCTGCTATTTGGGAGAGTAAGATTTAAAGCCTTCTCGTCCGCGTGAATTGGAAGTAGCGGAATAGACCGAGTGATATTTGTCTTGAAGTTTGCCCAGGCTGACTCTATCTTATCTGTAGTGTCCTTGATAGTTCTCTTCAACATCTTATTGATCGAGTCGAAAAAATGGTTGTGAACGGCTGAATCACGGTAAACACGAGCCTTATCCATCTCCAACTTCGCAAGGCGGCGGCACAATTTGGCTCTGAGTATCACAGTCATTTCTGGGGAAAGCTGACTAGCAGAGTGTTCAAGAAGCTGTGCGAGAACAATGCAAATGAGAAACTTGTAGCAGATTAGTCCATACTTGATTCCTAAGTCAAGACAAAGCTGACGTTGAATGGCGACTCGGAGAACGAGCCAGAACGGCAGCCTTCTCCACGGAAACTCCGAATTATGGAAATTGACATCATCCCGCACTCGCTTTCTTAGCCTAGGCACTTCGACAGAGGATCCGATAGCCTCGAGCAGGGGCATCAGCATCTGCACAATCAGAGCTGGGTCGGTTGTACCCCGAGCCTCGACAACATAGGCTTCTGCTTTTTTAGAGCGCGCCACAAAGCGACTTAATGACTCTGTACTCGCCTGCTCAAGAAATGAGGCAAGGCTATCTTGGAAACTTTCTTTGACAAATTCATCGAAAGGTATGCCGACAGCGCGACCGGGAAAGTCCCATTGCAGTGCATTCTCAGTAGCGAGGACATGTTTGGAAGAAGGCGATGCCTCAAAAACTTCAAAGATCACAGTGTCTTTGTCATCACTACACATTATAAATTAGCTGGAGTTTTTGTGGTCGCTCTACTTGAGTTCCAATACTCACTGAACATGGCGTCGAACAAGGAGTGCTGCATTCTGCTCCACCACATATAAGATAAGAAGAACGTTTCGTTGGAGATTGCAGAATTCTTGTAGCATCGATGCTTTATCAAGACCATTTCGATTTACATTGAGACAAATGCGAAGAGAATTGCAGACAGAATTCCATGTTTCCCCAAAAGGCTGGTCAGTGAAGTTGTACATGGTACCACAAGCATGTATAAGACGAAGCAGAATGTCCTGCTCAATACTTTCCAGGTCTACATCCTGATGTTCTGGAAGCTTGGGTGGTAGAACCAAATGATTGAAAACTGATTCAAGTAACTTCATCGTCACTAATGGATCTCGAACCAATTCACAAGGCAGAATAGAAAATGTTGTATGCTTTCACGACTATGTAATATAACGAGTAGAAGTACATCTTCACCATATTTATTTAAGAAAATAAAAAAATTGTAAATGAATCATGCGTATCATACTAATCGCATGCTGACAAGAGTAGTTCTGCTGTCCCCAATCATTACAAGAACATGAATGTATAGTCTAAAGGTTTTTTTTTCTTTTACATGAAGGCTAACAGATTACTGAGTCGCCACTAACAGGTAATCTAGTAATTGCTGACGATATACAAGTAGACTCTTGGGTTTCAAATTCTTCAGATACTGCTTTAACGTTTATTTTAATCATACTACATGTTTTGCTTTTAATTATTATACTTCAACTAATATTTTACAAACTCAAGTAGTATCATCAATAAACTAATCTCAAATATGCAAACACAAACGTACATTCATTCATGGATTTTGAAGAGATATAGTGATAGAATAGTAAACTATCTCGAATTTTGTATATCATTCATTCTTTCTCTTAAGAAATAGTATTAAAATTTGTAGTGACACATTTGCTACCTTAATATTTGTATATGTAAGTAAGAAAAAAACAAAATGTATGAGTAACTAATCACACTGTTGGCTTAAACTTCTTGTTTCGATCGACAAACTTCAGCGACTGATTATAGATTATTTGGTATTAAAGGCAGGTGTCTACTAATGATAGGTTATCAATCGTATATTTTTTAATTCGACGGACGACCATACCATTAAACCGTCATGTATAGTCCTACAAAAAACTTGGCGTTCGTTTAAGAACAGTAACAATTCCCTTGTAGCTTGCGATGATCGTTTTGCAACTTAAAAGATAGTACAATGAGAAATAATTCTGTGTGGACCAACCACTGATCACGCTTATTTGGATCGAGAAATTAGTGCTCCGAAGCCGCTTGATTTGAAGGTCTAAATCTGAGATTTTAGGAAGATATGGGTATCTGCGTCGTTGGTCGACTAGCAGCAGTTAATTTTAGGTCATATCTTATGTTCGAATTTAAGCCACTCGAATTGAGCCTGGTTCCCATCAACACAGATAGATTAACTCAGTCAAAACAGCAATGAGGATACATATAAACCGTCGCCTTCTCTGCGATCTATTAAGATATTGCTCATATAAATATATACCTTTCACTGACGCAGTGCTCGCCCATTCAAGGAAATCTATTGAGTAGAAAAGAAGAGGAACAGATCGCTTAATTCAAAGAATGATTCATTCCCAATCTTAGAATTCATAATCGAACACGAAATGAAGCCTACTGTTTGATTGAACTTGGAACAGTGACTACATGGCTTTTCTTCGCTGGGTCTCAAATCGAGGTTCACAAGTAAGAGATTGTTCTTAGTGTAATCCAGAGTCAAGATTTGTCCTGGAATAGTTGTCATGAGATAAGCGCAAGTAGAGTGCGTGATTTATATTACTGGCTGGCTAAATGAGTAGTTTATGTGTTGTGCTAAGGATAGTGGCTTGTCTGTTGCCCAACTTGGGAAGGTAATTCGTACTACCTCTACCTTACTAGTAAGATATCATTCCCGAGAAGGGGAATCTTTAAGAATATAGAACTTTATGGTTCAGTAACATTGTTAAATAACCAATCAACATCAATATATATAAACAGAAATCAAAACATAGACTCCTGTTCAAGTCATCAACCGATTTTGCTGACAATACTCCTGGATTTTTATGGGAAATCCCCTAAATTGTATCCAACATCAAAGACTCCTTTACATTTTGATACAATGAATACAACGAGAAGAGATCCTAAGCTGTACGTGACCCTCCCTTATAAGCTGCCATTGTATACAAATAGAGCGAGGACATCCAGCAATGCTTTAAGCTCATTCCTACTATGTCAAAAATAAAATGATAAATTCAAGTCCACGTATGTTGCTTAAAAACCTGCATTTTTCCTATACGAGATGCATTACATGCATTGGCTGTGTAATCAGTAAACTTAGATATTCTGAAGCCTGCCATCTTCTACCAGAAGCTACGACTCACTCATGGCTCACTCAAATCGTTCTATTAGTTGTCTAGCACAATAGAACTTGCTGAGCTTATCGCATTATTGTGCAAACATTTGAGATCATCCAAGGTGCATGAAAAGTTGTCGGACAAAACAGAATTACTATATTGACGACTATCAAGAGATGGCGTGGAATCCTGCATCGAGCCAAAGAAAGATGATTGCTTGCTTGTATTTGTGCGGCATGAATGGTGATTTTAGTTTTGAATTTTACTTTGAATTACCATCAGAAAAAAGCACGACTTTGCATGCCATGAGGTAAAATATGTCAAGATGCTTTCAGCGATTGCTCTTTCCTTTCTCTTTTGCTGAATCTCTCACTAGATAAAACAAGGTTCTAACGAAGTTGAAAACTATGAGCCAGAAAGTTTAAGCACGGTATAGAAGTGCGGGAGGTTGCAAGAATGAATAATATAAATTTTGAAAATGCATATCGGCATATTTTATCTCCTCTTTCCCTTCTATAGACCAATTCGGCAACCCCAAAGTAGCTGTATGTCGCCTTTTGGTTCGTTCTTCACGTGAAATATTCAATGATTACTATAAATAGCCTACTTTCTCATTCAAATAACTTAACACTATCTTCACCCCAAGAATCAAATTCAAAAGACTTGCCTAGTATAGATAAAGCTCTCTGGATATATTAGTGCACCATTGATAAATAAAAAAAGATCTTGTGCATTGTAATCTGGAACCTAATACGAGTTGCATACAGATTTAGCTCTTTGTTGTTTCAAACACATCTGATGGCTTGCCTTTGCAGGATTATGCACCTGATAAATCACCACATGCCAGAAATTGCCACGTGTACCTGAGTAGCTGGCAACTTCCGTACAACTGTTCGATAATGCTACTGCGAATCTTGACATCGCAAGTAAGACGAGTCTTTGAGGGGGCTGTGATAGAAAATCTCAATTGTGTATATAACAACCACCAGATTTCGTCTGAACATCACTACTGCCAAGAGATTATTATATCAAGCATTACCAACAAACATTAAATTATCGCAACTGCAACTGCAATATCACATCACCATGGCCAGGAAAACAGCCAAGCTATTTCGAAACAACGGCTTAAGCAGCCTGTGTTCTGAGGATCAAATCAAAATAATGGATACCGTTGACAATCTTCGCTCTCAAGGTATCAATCATTATATCTCCTTGCCACAAATCATTGTGTGTGGTGACCAATCATCTGGGAAAAGCTCGGTTCTCGAGGCTATTTCGGGCGTGCCTTTTCCTATCAAGGGAAACCTTTGCACAAGATTTCCGACAGAATTGATCCTTCGGAGAACGCCTGAGGTCAGCGCTCGTGTGAAAATCGTCCCATATCACTCTTCTAACGAGGCTGAAAGGATATCTCTGAGCGAATTCAACCAGGAGCTTGATGATTTTGATGATCTAACAAAGCTAATCGAGGATGCGGGAGCAGCAATGAGTACCCATGAAAATGGTAAAGCTTTCTTCAAACACCTCCTTCGAGTTGAGATCTCAGGCCCTGATCGTCCTCATTTGACTATAGTCGATTTACCAGGATTGATACACTCGGAGACGAAGCAACAATCGGCTTCCGATATTGAAGTTGTACAAAGCACTATCCAGAGTTATATGAAGGAACCACGAAGCATCATCCTCGCGGTGATTTCTGCCAAAAATGACTACGCAAATCAAATTGTGCTCAAGCTCGCACGTACTGCTGATCGTAATGGTACTCGAACTTTAGGCGTGATTACAAAACCTGACACTCTTGTCGCGGGCGCCGAAAGCGAAAACCATTATGCTACTCTTGCAAAGAACCAGGATGTAAAATTCTCTCTTGGGTGGCACGTGTTGAAGAATATGGATTCTGAAATCGGAACTTGGCCGTTATCACACCGCGACTCTGAGGAAGAGGAGTTTTTTTCCAAAGGCATCTGGAAAGAGTTTCCTGCAACATCACTAGGGATAGCCCATTTACGCAAAAGGCTTAGTGATGTTCTTCTACGTCAAATTGTAGGCGAATTGCCAGGGATGATTGAGGAAATCCAAACAGAATTCGAGAATTCTACGAAACAACTTGAAGCACTGGGAGAGCCGCGGATAAGTTTAAAACAACAACGTCATTACCTTCTACAAATCAGCCTTCAGTTTCAAAAAATCTTGAGACTAGCTGTAGACGGAACATATGATGATCCATTCTTTGGTGATGCCGAGTCTGAAATTGGCTATCAAAAACGACTACGAGCTGTAGTTCAGAATCTTAACCTCAGTTTTGCAAATACAATCAATAACAAAGGCCATAGATATTACATTACTGATAATGCGCCGAACAAGAATGAGGGTGATGGTTATGACGATGAAATTGATACAACAATATCGATCACCAAAGATCAATTCATAGACAAAATCGAAGATCTCATGAAGAGAACAAGAGGTCGCGAGCTACCAGGGTCATTCAACTCGCTGATCATTAATGATCTATTTCGACTGCAATCAACCCCCTGGGAAGCTATTACGCAAAAGCACGTCGGAGAAGTCCTTTCCAAAACTCGGACGTTCATCAAAACCCTGAGTTCAAGTGTTGCAGATCCTTCGACATCAGAGGCGCTATTTTCCAGGATCCTCGAGCCGGCTTTAGACGGGTTGTCGAAAAACCTACAGTCAAAAGTCGCCGAATTACTCAAACCTCATCAACAAGGCCACCCGATAACTTACAGCGAAGATCCCGATCTATCATTATCGTCTGCTCGTCAACAGCGCCTTGAAATCGAATTCATAAGGATAACCCAGGAATTCTTTGATGGTTCTGATATTACCCGTGTTCATATGAGTAATTACCGAGATTTGCGTCCCTTGATCACGCAACTGGTGAACGAGGCAGAACCAAACATGACACGACCTGAATGCTATGATGCTTTGGCACGGATGCAGGCTTATTACAAGGCAAGCACAAAGCAAATTTCTTACCTTCTCTTGTAGAAAACATAGCTGATACGAACTACACAGGTTGCATTAAGACGATTTATTGATGACCTTGCTGTGGAGGCCATTGAAGATACACTAGTATCTCATCTTCACGCTGTTTTCCCACCTTTATCTGTTATATCTATGGATGATACTCTTGTGACTGACGTGTCGGGTGAGACTGAGAGTAATCGTGGTCAACGTGAGCAATCAATCAAGAAGTTGGAACTTCTCGAGAAGGGCTTAGAGATCTGCAAGCATTTTACAAGTGAAGGACTCATATGATTGCGTAATCTTGATCGTCAAAGATATGCCGAGATTGGATTTAAGTATCAAGGCTTAAGTTTCGTTCTCCTCTCGAAGAGTCATAATATATACTCCTTACCAAAGCTTCCTGGTTCATCAAGTTAATTCTTTCTCCGTGATGTACCTTGGGTTCATATACTATACAGGGGGATGAACTGAGCTTGCGTACATCCCGATGGCACGCTCGAAGGAGTTCCACTACCAAAGATGGCTGAAAATATGACATTGAGACCTACATAAGAGTGAAGGAAATATTAACCACAAACCAGATAATTGATTTCTTCGAGCTACACAACACCAGCTTGGAATCATCTCCTTGTTTGAACCCTTCATTGTTTCCCTCCTCCAACATCGAAAATTCGTCCTTTGGTCAAGTCTAAAACACCCGAATTTCTCACAACAAGACTAAAATATCTCAACTTTCTACTTAAACACTTTACACCTGGGTCTATTAATATCACATCTTATCTCCCTAAATTGATAACATACATCACAATCAGAATATTGAAATGACATCAGTTGTGCTTTTCTACACATTTTGAGAAGCATGTAAAATGCTGAATCGTTATAAATTGTTACCTGGTCTTCGCTCTCGTTTGCCTAATCCAATCTTCGTAGGAACCTGTTTATGATAATTGGTTGTAATATTCCTAGTTTTTTTATAATAGCGATCTTGGCAATTTTGACTACTGTTTCCATAGTTAATAATTTGCTCCTTCTGATATGGCTTTTTATATCAGGCTTCTCATCACTTTGGTCTGCATGTTTCCGTAGCATATCACCAATTGAGATGCGGTGACAGCTTCTGAGTCATGTAAATTGATGAATTATATACTATCTTCAATTACAAATGACCCGAAGAACTGTAGAGTAAATGCGCACGCAGACTACTATGAGTTTCCATAATAGTTCTGATCATCGTATAGCATTATTGGTATGCAAATTTATAGATAACTATCCTTGTTGTATGTTATATGTTGTACGCTTTGTTGTAACACAATAATTCTTGCCAATTAAAAATACTCAAAATAATATAAGTCTCTCAGAATCCCGAAAATTAATAATCAACTTTAACATTTCCTTGCTTCTTACATAGCACAGCATGTATGTATATACAAGAAAATATCAATACAGACCGTTGCATGATTCTCTCGTCCCTCAAAGTTCCGTTGTGAGTCATTCGGTGTCGGAGAAGATGATCCTTCAAACTTAATATTGGTCCATCCAAGTTCCGTTATAAGTCATTCGGTGTCGGAGAAGATAAACCCTTTGAAATTACTAGTGGTCCATCCAAATTCCGTTGTAGAATCATTCGGTATTGGAGAAGATAACCCTTTGAACTTATTATTAATCTGGGGCGGTGTATTATCTAGAAGACTACCAGTATGTTATTATTCAAAGCTCAAGTATATACACTCATTCGTTTTCACAATGATTAGATAACAAGGCCACAGCTCTATAATCACAACCATACTAATCTATCTATTCTTTTTTTCTAAAGGTATATAAAGTGAGAAGGAGGAGCTAGTGTTTTATCAAAAAGTGCCTTCTAATTTAACTATCCTACGTCCACACTTTTTGTAGATTATTAATTAATTAAAAGGTATGACTGAATGGGATAAATGAGTTCGTCAATTTGTATATGTGATATCCTGATATAGATATGCCTTATCAAGAGAAGAAAATAAAAAAGTCAGTGGGGTACGGTCCGTTACACTATCCAAAATTCAATTTGATATTTTCAGGTTACTATAGCTAATAACATAGTAAACTTTAAGCCATAATGTTTATATCATTGACATCATATATTCATAGATTAAAGTATACCTTAATTCAAGCTTTATAAGATCTCATTTGAATTTAACCATGATAAGTTAAGCTGACGCCTATTTCCAAAAACGGTAGAGCTTTTGGTGCAAAGAAGATTATATTGGCAATATCGACCATTCTATTAATCATACTATTAAAGATCGGTTTGATATTTATCTCTACCTTCTGCTTAAGCTACGTATGAAGTATGATCAACCATCAATTAGTAATAAGATTCGATCATACAAGTTTAGTTTGTTATAAATTATATCAATTCAAGAAATATAGTTGATAAAAGCTTGTTTGATAATAATCTGATAAGATAGTAATCTAATTAGAAATCCAATTCGTTCTATAAATGTAAGATAATCTTAAGCCAATGCGAAACAGACTATTCATTTACTGGGGTTGATCAATTAAAACCTAAACCGCTTTACCAAATACAGAACTAATAACGAATGATTGTTGATAATCCCCAAAGAAGCTTAGGAGCATCCCTAGTATCTCGAAAATTTAATTAAAGTGGACTGCTTACCAATGGTTTGTACTATAAAGCTTACGCTACATCCTCATATTTCTTACCTCTACCTCCAATGGCTGAATCTCTAATAAATCTTCTACATTTAGTGATCCATAATGCTATTATGATGAAGACGAAGGATTTCTGATAGTATCTTAGATCAATAAATAGCAAATCTCTTAAAATCTCAACGGAAATCTCCCTTACACCTAATATAATTATCCCACTTGTTAGTCTTATAAATAGCGAAACTACGAGTTATAGCTTTATTGATAGGAAAGTCATCTCTGAGCTTCATATACCTATACGCCCTCTTCCCTATACCCGTTATTTACTCCTGGCCGATGGAAAACCCTCTGATATCTTGTCCCATTATGCTCTACTGGATATACAAATCAATGATTATAAAGAAATAGATTTATTTTATATTATTACGACGGGTAACAATGTATCACGTGGTAAGTGTCATGTGATGGAGCCTTTGGAGCTTAGGATCCAAGGAGCCAGGAGCTTTGGAGCCTAGGATCCAAGAGGGCTCCAAATGGGACAGAACCTTGAGTTCTGTAGAGAACGAAGGTCTATATAAGGAATGGAATTTCATTACAATGTAGAGCTTCGTGCTCAAGAACAATCATTAGTTTTATTACTATAGTTACGCGAATTGCAACCAGTTACAACCATATTGAATTCCTACTTGAAGTCTAGTCTAAACCACCTCGAGAGATCTCTAGCTACTTCCACGTGACCCTAGAGACAGCTCCCGTAACATATATCACGAATCTCTCAGAAAAAGACCCTATGATTCTTAGGCTCCTATGGCTTTAGTGCCATAACCTTTCCATCGATTAGATGGTAATGACTTTCAAATTCATGTCTATATATTATTCTAAATACTACTATTCGACCAATTCCATTGTAACTACTATTTCCGATTGTACACTGACTCTAGCTGATATTGTACTCAATTCAGAGTTATATCTATCTATTAGGAGATCCATCTTAAAGAAGCCTACTTTGAAGTTGTATTAGGTTTTCGTAGAGGAGGTTATTAATAAGAGTTTCGAAAACATTTTGTTATCGCCTTACAATTAATTGATACTCTTTGAGTCTATTATTTCAATTCTAGTATTAATCAATAAGGTTATTTATAAAAGCCTTAAATCAAATTATTACTATACTTATCGAATCACTAATAAAACAGAAACTTACACTAAAATGATTTCAGACTAGTTAATCCTGAAATCAGCTTTAGTATGGATTGTTACTAGCTTTAGGATACATAAGAGACCGCTACGGAACCGAAACGTTCTGCCCCCACTGAGTGTACTAATGCTATCGAACTCTTCGGACGAGCCTATTGATACTCTACGAAGCATTCGATCAGAAATAACACCGAACCCCTCGGACGAGCCGATTGATACTCTATGAAGTATTCGATCAGAAATGAATGATATAAAGTTCCTTACAGCTAATAGCTTTATTCAATTCTGTAAAAATAAAGATGCCTATATCACCAAAGTATCTTGAGACAAGTTGAATAGGGCTTGTGAGCTATATCAAATGGTTATTAATAATATTATTCAGCTATGTTATAGTATTGTGGATAGCGATATCGAAAAGTTCATGGAAAAGACTAACCGATCTATACCTACTGCAATAGAGATTCAAAGCAAGTTATCTTTTTGGTTTTACAATTTATTCTCTGACTTTCTATCTTCTCTTCAGAAACGCTTGTTCAGCTAAAATACAAGGGAAAACTCCTGGCCCTAATGGTATTATATAAGAAATCATTACAAAAGTATATAAAGCTATTCTACAAACCTTTTTTATTATATATAGCAAACTCCTTAATATCGGATATCACTTACAATACTAGAAACAAGCCACTAAAGTTGTTGGAAATCACATGTATAGCACGTGTGTGGTATGTGTATATTACTACAAAACTCTCTTCTCTGAGTTTTCCGGATATGTAGATTATATATAATATATACAATATTATATTCTATGTATAACTTGTTGTTTACTTTTGATAGGTTATAAGTCTTGTATTGTAATCAATGTTATTGTTGTCTTATTTTAGGGTTTATATACCTAATTTCTCATTTTTTTTTTAGCTATGGCTAGTAAGCATATGGCCGATATGGTTCAGACCAAATGGGGGACTCTTGTTGTATTTATGGGTAACAATTGGGTCGAATTTTATGAATTTTTTGAAGCTGTAATAATAGTATCTATTAGTCTTGATATATATACAGGTGACGAAGCAGTATTAGTCGGGAATCGTATTGATATTGCTGATTGGAGAAAACGAAGGGGAATTAAAGTTTTTATTATAAACTCTTGCTTACTCTCTATCTATTGTTCCTAGATTATGCCTTTCATTAGAAATACTGATCTTGTGAGTGTGTAGGCGAAAATCTTAATTTTCAATAATTCGTCAAATCCTCAGTATATTGAAGACATTAGAAAGTATTTTCTATACAAACAATTCGATCCCAAAACAGAATCTATTCAAATCTTTCTTAATCGTTTTCTTTATTATCAATACAAAACATTTGCTTCAAATAGTCTCATCTTCGATAAAAATGTCTATAGTTAATTTCTGAGCTCTCTTCCCAAAACCAAAATCTAGCAAACCTAGCGAAATTTCATTACTACTATGAAAATGGGATTATAAGATATGTTATATATTTTATAAAGAGCTGAATATATTCCTCGAGTTAGTACAAACACTGTATCAGCTAATACTGTACAAGGTAGTATATATAAACAAGGACTTCGAGGAGCTCGAGAAAAAGAAGAAAGAAGTTGTGGAGGATATTATGAAAATAAAAGGGATTCTTCAATCTTATTAAAATCTAGCAAAGTTAATAAAACTAATACTAGATCTTATACTTTCTATAAAAAGAAAGGATACTAGCAAAAAGATTACTTTATATATATTAAAGCTAAAGTAATATTGAAATCAAATAATAAAATTATTAAAGATAGCTTTATATATACAGCTACTACTTACTCAGCAATAGTAGAATCAGAATACACTACTTTCTTTTACTTTATCAATATAATACATATTCAAGCCCTCAATAACTATATATGGATACTTGATTCTAGAGCCTTTTATTACTTTATTGATTCTCTTATAAATCTCTTGAATATTATATACTAAAGTTTACCTTATCAAATAAAAATTGTTAATAATATATATATTTATAGTACTACTTTCGGAATAGTTATTATTGAAAACCTTACTTTAAGAGATATCTAGTATATCAAAGATTTTCGAGTAATTCAATTTATTTCAATTGGAATTCTTAAAAAAATTAAACGAAAAGTTATGTTTGAAGGGGATTCAGCTTTTTGCTGAAAAAATGGTTAGCTTGAGATATTAGCAAAACATATCAACAATAATTATATAATCCAACAATCTATTTCTCATTATATATATATAGTTAATATAGGTTCTGAAACAGAAGAAATTGATACAAATAATAACAAAGCTGAGATTGTATATCGATACTTAGATTATCTCAATTATAATCAAATGAATAAGCTAAAGAAAGCTTCGAATAATCTATATTATATTAAAAGAAAAAGAAGTACTAGTCGAAAAGCTTATAAACTGTATTTCGTAAGATCTAAATCACTCCTCACTCGAAGAAATCTCTCATTTCCACTTCCCACCCTGGAAAAGGAATACTCCCTATAGAGTCAATATCAGCAAAGCCTTAAAGGAGGATACAGCTACACTACACAATATTATCTTTAAGCATAGAGATAAGGATATAATTTATATATATACAGATGCCTCCTCTACTGAGAAAGGCATAGGTATAGGAGTAGGCTTTGTTGCAATTCTCTCAGATAATCGGATTCTGCGCTCCGAGCGCATCAATATT